>JBBPRK010001498.1:0-11880 GCA_038093075.1 Boletus patriciae | reverse complement strand
CATTTTCGTGGTCATGATATACTGCACAAAAGTACATATTTCATTGAACATTTTCCTAACAATAGCAGTCTGAAATTTTTAGGCATGAAAAATGGGAAGAAAAATTTCATATTATTGTTTACTATTTCCAATATACTTTAAACATTGTGAAAATGTCATAATCCCCGGTGTGTCGGACGCTACACGGACTACACCTGCGCAAGATGCTGCACGGACACATTACCATTTGTTTAATGGACACTTTCAGTTAGGTATTTCATTCTGTTGATAACCTTCATCTTCTACTTCACTACAGTACACTACTCCCTTCCGTTTGAGGGGGAGTGTAGGAATTACTTACGAGGACAATCGTGAGAGAGTAGATTACATAAGCACACACCATTTTTGTGCTCGTAGTTAGCCTTACACCTCAGCTGGTTTCCCAACCACTGAGTACTTACATATTCAATACAATCTGTGCTGGCTGCCAAAATCAGACATCAGCAACTTTAACTGGGAGTCATGGAGACTATGGACTTACAATGAATACTTTGATGCTGCTCAGTGTTGGAGAGACGCAGAGATGAAGAAAGAACAAAGCAGATTATTCAAGGAAACCGGGATACAGTGGTCTGAGCTGTTGTGCTTGCCATACTGGGACCCAACACGCTTTATGGTGGTTGACGGCATGCATAACCCCTTCCTCGGATTGGTCCAATTTCACTTCAGGGACTTAATTATCATTGACAAGCCTGCCAATAAGGAAATACATAGGTTTCAAAAGGAGCCAGATGAACCTCTGTATGCAAAGGAACTGGAAAAGGGGAGGGTGGTGTTAGCATCCAAGCCGACTTATGCTGCACTGAATCGCCTATGGGCTTGCATCCTGCAGGAAATTGTCGAGGAAGGGGGCGAGTTCGTAGGCATAGACACACGTCCTACGAAAAAGAACATGATCAATGTGTTATTGGTGAGTGTCACCTATACCAATAAACAGTATACTAACTCGCAAGATCCGCAGTCCAAGCCAGCCCAACCAGCGATTCCAGCCCAACCAACGATCCCGATGGAAGTTGACGATGAAGACCTCGCTGTGCATGAAGATGCATTTAGTGGTGAAGACATTGTCGAGGAGTATAAGAACTGCGAGAACCAAGTTAACATAAAAAGGAAGGCAGTCGAGCCCTTGACTAACCACAAAATCCACACAATCCAGGAAAAACTACGTACTATCAAGTGTCCAACGTGGCATCGTGGCCCCCCAGCTAATCTAGGAGATCCAGAGCATGGGAAACTCAAAGCAGAGCAATGGTGCTCCAGTATTGAGTTTGACTTACCAGTCATTTTGTGTCGGCTATGGGGTTCCGGTGTGGCTAGCACGGAAGCTAACGAAGAGAAGCGACTACGGAGGGAAGCTTTGGTCAACAGCACAATGTTCCTGGCGATCGCGATCCGCTGGGGGACGTCACATGTAACCTCTTGTCATCACACAGAACAGTACATGAAGTACATGAAGGGGTACCTCGAATGCCTGCAACACACTTTTCCAGGACTGTCATGGCGTCCAAATCATCACGCATCTCTTCACATGAACAGCTTTCTGCTCAGATATGGACCCATGCATGGGTGGTGGATGTTTCCCTTCAAGATAATCATAGGAGCTTTGCAAAAGACAAACACTAATGACAAAATCGGTAAGAAAAGAAACCCGATCCTCGCCACAGCATACTAATCGTACCTAGGGGAACTGGAAAAGACGATGCTGGAAACCTTTTGCGCAGCTGCAAATGTCAAAGCGCTGATGCAGCAACCCGATGCACCAAAGGTGCTCAAGGAGGCAGAAGAAATATTGGAGCGCTGTTGCATCCCCTACGGGGGTCAAGGGCTCATTACTGACATGAATATCCTTGCAGGAACTGAAAGCGACGTACAATGGAGTATTGAAGGAAACAGACACATGACCTCCATTCCAGATGAACTCCAATTTGCATGGGCAGAAATGGGAGGTGCCAAGCCATTGCGACAAATCACAGTGTACAAGCACTACTCTACTGGCGGGATACATTATATGATGCACAGACACTCTGACCATGACTGTTACGTCTTTTTGCACCCACCGGGCAGGCCAAATGTGTCCCTGGGGTCATTGAATACATCTTTTCTACTCCATTACCAGGCAATGAACATTCCCACTTTGCCGCGATACGGAGAAACTTACCGGTGCCAGAAGAGATCGTAGATCCTTTCCGAGGATATGAGGACTTCGGCGCTCAACTCTGGGGTAGTGAACATGAGCTGGACTTGGAGATCATCACGTTGGGCAATGAGCCACTTTACCTATGGAAAATGTGACCAGAGCTGGGATTGAACCGGCGACCTCCTAGGTGTATACCAGGTGCTCTACCCACTGAGCTATATGGCCAGGGTACTAATGCTAATGCCAGGGGGGTTTTTCTAGCACTGTGGGGCTATGCCCTCACGGAAATGCCTGCCTGTAGGTCTTACAGTAAATGCACTGAATGCACATTTCCAACATTACCATGCAATAATGATGCCATGGGAAGACGGCATCCTAGCGATGAAGTCGCTAGACAAAGTAAGTTCAGTACAAGCTGTGGACAACAAATGCTAGATTAACCTACCAAACAGGCTTTTGGGGGCTAAGGGTGTAGTAGCGTTGGAGTGTATAGTAGCGTCAAAGAGTGATTTACATAGGGTCAATAAATTCAACGTGATTGGTCAATGATACCCAAGTGCAACGGTTATGCATAAACAAGACAAGGAGCGCGACGACATACCTGCGATGGATGACCAGTCAACCAACTTGATATGCCATGGTGATTGAGAACAACAATAGCCTCAGCGCCAAGTTAAATTAAGTGTGACGGTTATACTGGATAAAACAGAGACAAGGAGCGCACGCATTGGGAATGGACCTGCCAGAATGATAATAGCCTTAGCCCCAAGTTAGATTGAATGTGATCAATTATACAACCTTATCCACTCACTAGCAACTGAACTTTGTCTGATTTTCATCATTCCGGTGCAGTGCCATGCTATTATCTTTCCCACGTTGGTTTCCTTTGTTCCGTTCATACTACGCCGTTGGTTTCATTTTTTCCGTTAATGATACACTATTGTTTATCTCTATTGATACAATACATGCTTCTACATAGTGCTATCTATGGCTAATTGAGACGAGCGGGGTGATGATGATGGAAAGCGGAAACTATGTTTGTGCGAAAGTTTCAGCCTCAAATAGTGAACGACAACTCCAGCATGTGATGTTCCTAACTTGGACTGAGTGGTCAGATTTCTCTGGCGGAGTGCCATTCACTATTTGTAGTGCCGCTCAGCCAATTTTGCACCTTTTCCCACTCCCACTCACCCACTCACCTCACTTCTGTCATATGACTAGTATTTTCGCGTTACCGTAGCGTGTAGTGTACTCATTTAGTGTTTAATAGTATGCATAGTTGTCCAAAAGCGAGCGACACAATGACTACACAAACGGAGTGATAACACAAATGAAACGATATGGGCGCAAGGTACAGCCAAGCAAAAGCGCCTGGAATGAGCTGAACGCCCCCCAAGGTACGAATCCATGCTCAATACAATAAGTCCATCGGGGTGCTGACAATAAGTTAATCAGGGTCCTCTGTGTAATCTAATCGGAGTGATTAGATAAAGGTATTGAATACAGTGCGCGCGTTCCAAATCTTAGCTCCATTGTATGTCTGTAGAGACAATGTAGACCGGAGTGATGACAATAAGCCAATCGGGCCCAATGTCAATCTAATCGGAGTGCTCAATGCTGAATATGGTGTGTGCGTTTCCAAATCTTAGCTCAATTGTGTCATTCAATAACCTCACCTTTTTGGCCGTTTTTTTTATCTATGCATGCACACAGAGCCTGCCGTAAATAGCACCCCTACATAAGAAGTCCCTGCTTTACAAGGTAGTCGTCCAATTTCACAGTACCCCCCCCCCCCCCAACTTCCTGTAGATCAGGCAATGGGTAATATCATTAGCAAAGCTTTCGTCTTTTACTTGATTCTGGTGAGGTTGTCCACGGGCCGATGTTCGCTATTTTCATCGACCTTAGTTCGGTAGACACTCCCTTCGCTGTTCATTGCCCCTCTGGCTTCACTCAGGAAGTGTAAAGCTCTAGAGGATCTACCAGAGGCGCCTCCCTGCAAGCGGCCTATACCCAAGCATGCCCCTCTCACTTCCAAAGTGAGATTGATCCCCAATTAGCCTTCCTTTCATTGACCTTAGTTCGGGTTCAGTAGACACTCCCCTCACTGTCCATTGCCCCTCTGGCTTCGCTCAGGAAGCGTAAAGCTCTAGAGGATCTACCAGAGGTGCCGCCCTGCAAGCAGCCTGTATCCAAGCATGCCCCTCTCACTTCCAAAGTGAGATTGATCCCCAATTAGCCTTCCTTTCATTGACCTTAGTTCATGTTTGGTAGACACTCCCCTCACTGTCCATTGCCCCTCCGGCTTCACTCAGGAAGCGTGAAGCTGTAGATGATCTCCCAGAGGGGCGGCCTCGCAAGCAGCCTGTTAGGGGCCTAATGCCCCAAAGTAGAATAAGCGTATATCAGCGCATGTGAAAACTATATCACATGCGCCCATAACATAGTACAAAAGGAGGGCGGTCCTAACGATGGAGCGGAGCGGCCCGCAGGGCCGCGTCGGGACAGAACCAGGGAGGGAGGAATGAGAGCGGGAGTGCCAGAGGTCCAGACCGGGAGATGCCGGAGCGGCGTAGAGCACAGCGTACGAGTAGAGTAGAGTTCGTCCTTTCCCACATCGCCAGAGGGCAGTAGACGGGCGGAAGTCCAGCTTTTCCCTTCGTATCTCACCCTGGCCGGTCCATCTGGTGACAAGAGCGCGATTCGCGCCCCAACCCACAGCCCAGACAGCCCTTCTTCTCCTTCATCTCTTCCACTCACGCAGTCTGACGACGAAGGTTCGGACTCAAGCAGACTTCTCCCAATACGCCTCACTTCGGCACCCAACACCCTCACCAGCAGAAGACGCCGCTCGAGTAGCGCAGCAACAGTAATACCCAGCAGCTTCACCCTCAGACCAGCTTTCTTCACCCCACCCACAGCCGAAGCACCGGAAACCGCCGGAAATCACACGAAATCACCCGATACCCCAACCAGCCACATCAATCGCGCACAGCCCGGCGTATACGGAGCACCGAGACGCCCACCTAGAAACATACCACCCCACCTAATACCACCCACCACCCAACGACCGTTTCCACCTATCCCTCCCACTAGAGCGACCATGACGGAAAACCCTCCCACCACCGAAATGTTTTTCGGCGACGAAGATAACCCAACTATGTGGTTCGCTGAATTCCAGAGGATGCTACCCCTCTCCTGGACGGACACTGAGAAGGTCTCACACTTCGCCAATCATATCATCCCCAACAGCTATGCATCAGATTGGCTCGCCACCCTCACACGGGGCGACATGGCCACCCTCGCCTCCGTACGCGCGGCCTTCAACGTTAGATGGCCCCCACCGGAACGCCCAAAATTCACCCGTGCGGAACAGATGGAACGAATTAGGGAGCAAGTACTCAAAGAGGAGAGCATCGGAAAGTGGGTCACACCGGCGGATAAACGGAAGGCCGACTATGGTCAGAACATCTGGGCCAACGAGGTAGCAAAGGCGGCGATAACCATGGGAGACACAGCCGGGTTTCTTATTGAGTGCGCGGTCGACGGGATCCCCAATCTACTCAAGGACCACCTCTCATGCCGATACGACACCTGGGAGGAATTCAAGAAGGATATACGAGGCGTGACACCACACAGAATCAAACGAGGAAAGGAGAAGCTGGAGCACGAACGCAAGAGGGATGCAGAAATTGCCCAGTTACGTGCCCAAACCGCAGCGACGGCTGCGACACTCGACACCACCATCACACAACTCTCCCAACTCCACATGTCATCGACGCCATACAATAGACCCTCCCCCCCACCGTATCGCAACCCACACCCGATCGTCACCCAATTCCACACTCCCAACCAGCATCAACCATACAGTGCCCCACTGCCGGGGAACTGGCTGCCGAAGCGACCCCCCCTGACCAAAGAACTGGTGTTAGAGAGAATAATGATGATCCCACAACGCCCCACATCCAACGAGGGCAAACAACAATACAAAGCGGACATCGAGGCATGGCACAACACCCACGGGGTGAACGCCACCCCGGCGTTAACCCGACCCTACCCCATCACCCCAGGCACAGCCCTCCCCGGGTCGGGCGAGTGCTTCGACTGCGGAACAGTCACTGAACCTCGACACATGAGTGGGAACTGCGATAACAAGACACGCCTACCACCCCTCGAGACCAAGTGGCGACAAATAGTAACAGGAACCCTGCGCAGAATCGCCCAGCCCCGAGTCCAGCCCACACCCATTCAATACGTATGGTCGGCACCGCAACCGCAACTCACCTACCAACAGGCACAAACGCCCGTCTTAATGGTAGACACACACGAAGACGAAACGGCCCAGAACGTGGCATACTGGGGTAGCAACCAGGACGATGGATGGGAGTGGCAACAACCGGAAAACGACCAGGGGTTGCAGCAGTACGCAAGCCAGCCGTAACCCCCCCGCAGCGCTTGCCTCCCACTTCCCATCCCACACGTAAAACACCAACGTACTATAGTACTGCACATACTGTAAATAACATTTCCCCCTTCCCTACGCCTACCCTTCCCTTCCCCCCCACATGTACACAAAAAACTAACGAAAACCGAAACGAATCCGATAGTACGCCACAGAACAACGGTGACGTAGTCGCTCCCAATAATGAATTAACTGATGTGTACATGCTGGACGAACTAGGGAAACCAATCATCACGCACACCAGTAACCCCTTCCTCACCACTCCCTCCATACGAGGCCCAAGAGGAGAACGAGTGCGCTTCCTCGCGGTAGTCGACAACGGAGCAATGATCAACACCATCGACACAGCAGCATACCAGCGCATCGCCCGCCGATTAAATCCGCTAAGTCCATCAACCCGAAAACTGTGAATGGCTAATGGATCAGTCATCCCATCAACAGGGACGTGGACGGGTACCCTAGAATGGGGACCAATCACAGCCCTCACGACATTTGAAGTCTTCCCCAGTGGGGGATCATGGCAAATGCTAATAGGCAAACCGCTTCTTGAACAGGTGAAAGCGATCCAAGACTACAGTACAGACTCGATATCCATTCCTACTAATACCATGCACTACCACGTACAAAACTTCGTCCCCCACCATACGCTACCACGCCCATCCCTGCCCACCGCCATCTCACTACCTGTCCATATCCGTTTTCCCATACCCTTTCCCCCACCCTCAAGGGAAGAACACCCGAACGTTCAACAACTACTAACCACTACACAGCCTCTCTCTCCCTCGACAACAAACACCCCGGGTAATGTACCACCACCACCACCAATATCAGACAATAACATCTTCACCAGACTAACCGAAAAAGGACCGTTCTACCCCCCGAGAGTAGACGCAGTCCTGAACGCGGTCCATGTAGGCAACATAACACCCGAAGAATCTAAGACGGTACGTGATCTAATACGAGAATTCGCTGACGTGTTCGCCCTATCAGTAAAAGAGGTCAAGCCACTACCGAACATCAAATATCGCTTGAACATCCCTGAGGGCACGACGTTTTCAGTCAAAGCCAATCAACGACCGCTAAACCAAGCACAGAAGGCATTTTATTTTCCAAAACTCACAGAATTCGTCAACGCTGGAGTTCTACGACCAATCCACGCCAGCCAGGTCAAAGCGGTACACCCCACCGTCCTAGCACAAAAAGCACACGAAACACCAGGACTAACTATGGATGAAATACGCCAGGAAGTCAACGAACAATGCATCCTCCTCGGTGAGCCGCCGGATCCAGACGTACCACGCCGCACTATCCCCTCCCCACAGATCGAACAAGCCCACCTAACAGAACCGCAAAAGCAAAAATGACGTATTACACAAAACTTCGGACAACTCAGCCGCGTCTGCCAGTCTGCCCAAGTACCACAAGGCGACTTACGAGCCAAGCAGCAACGACTCGCGGGTTACGAGTACATTTGTGTTGTCGACTTCGCCTCGGGCTTCTACGCCATCGAAGTGGAAGAGGACAGCCAGCCATACCTCTGTATATACACGGAGGGCGTCGGATACCACGCGTACACCCGAATGCCAATGGGCATTGCAGATGCGCCATCATGGTTCTGCGACATGACAGGGCGTGCACTGCATGATCTAACCACTAAAATACAGCTAGAAACGTTTGTAGATGACAATGCCCTAGCGGGCAACGAATTCACAGACGTCATACGACGACTACGGATATTCCTGGAACGGTGCAGGGAACGCAATCTATCCGTTTCCCCACAGAAGACACGCCTCTTCGTCCAAGAAACCGTATTCGGAGGATCGCGGGTGGGCAAAGATGGCATCAAACCCGACGTAGCTAAGCTCGAGGCCGTAGCTAAGTGGCCCACCCCCCTAAACCTCTTGGACCTGATGAGGTTCCTAGGACTGACGGGATACTTCAGATCGCTCATCCAGAACTACGCACGTATCGCAGCACCACTAACAGACCTCCAGCGCAACCTAGACCTATCTCAGCCAGAACAACGCAAAGGGAACCGAAGATACCGCCAGTTCCTGCGGGATCGCACCCTAGCGCACTACTGGACCGCGAAACACACTAAAGCATTCACCAAGCTAAAGAACGTACTACTCGAAGAGCCAATCCTGAGAGCCCCCAAGTTCGACGGTACGCCCTTCATCCTGATCACAGATGGGTCGAAAGACGGTTTTGGGGCGGTACTCGCCCAACGCTTCACCACTAACCTCCCTAACGGGGAGACCAAAACCGTCACACACCCCATCGGGTACGCGTCCAAACGAACCGCCCCAGTAGAAGAACGATACAAACCCTACGTACTCGAGTTCGCCGCGCTGAAGTTCGGATTGGACCACTTCAGCGACACCATATGGGGTTTCCCAGTGGAAATCGAGACTGACTGCAGAGCGATGAAAGACACATTGTGTAACGATACGCTGAACCTCCACCACACGAGGTGGAAAGATGGCATACAAGGATACTACGTTACAGCAGTACGACACCGCTCAGGCACATCCAACATCGCCGCCGACGCACTAAGCCGCATGTACACGGGGAGAGAGCGCACCACAGAGGACGGCAGCACATGGCTCGTCTGCGAAGACTGGGAAACATCGAGAGGCATCACTAACGACCTCTTTGGCATTCACACCGACGAAGTAACCTCCTCCCTATGCGAGCGCTTCTCTGACGAACCCTTATTCCTAGAGGTCGTCCAAGCCATTACAAACACGGACAACCACAGGAACGAACGGGAATGCAACCGCGCACGACGCAGGGCAGAAGGGTATCAGATAGAAGAGGGAAAACTATGGCGCGTCACGGACGGAAAATCAATCCGTGCCAAACCACGGCTAGAGTGCATATCGCAAACAGAGGCGATCGAGCTCGCAAAACACGAACATTGCAACAACGGGCACTGGGGCCGCGACCTCACGAAATTGCAACTGATGGACCGAGTCTACAGCCCGCGGCTAGACCAGTCCGTTACGATCGCAATACTCCAGTGCCCCCAATGTAAGAACTTCGGCTCGTCACACCTCCACGCACTGATGTACCCAATCACACGCCGCCACCCCTTCGAGCTACTCGTCGCCGACTACCTATCACTGCCCAAAGGCAAGGGCGGGTACCATACAGTCCTACTCATACTCGACACCTACTCCAGGTACACATGGGGCTTCAAGCTCAGAACTAGCGGAACCACCAGAACCACCCTTGACGGACTCAAAACCATCACAAATATGTTCCGCCCACCGGAAACACTTATGACAGATGGAGGCTCCCACTTCAATAATGGAGATGTGCGCGCTTGGTGCGAAGCCCAAGGAACCACCCACCAGGTCGTAGCGGCGTACGCCCCCTGGATTAACGGATTGGTCGAAAACGCCAACGGAAAACTACTCGGACGGCTGAAACGCCTTTGCAGCCCAGGCCTAGGAGAAGACAATTACGAACACGTCAAACCCGAAACCATCGCCAAGGCATGGCCAGACCACTTTGACGCCGCGATCCGCCAACTCAACGAACGTATCGTCCCATCGCTACAGTTCTCACCAAAAGAACTACTGCTTGGTTTCGTGGTCAACACCACCCGCACACCACCCACAACCTCCTCCACAGAACCCACCCACCAAGATATCGCCGCACAGATGGCATACGTCGACCAGCAGCGCCTGGATGGAGCGAGCCGGGCAGCACTACACGCCATTAAACGGAAGGCCGCATTCGATCGCAAAGTCCTACGAACGAACGCCGGAGAGGTCATTTTCGAGTCAGACCAACTAGTACAAGTATACGATAACTCCCTCGACACCACACTCTCCACCACGCGCAAACTCCTTCCTCAATGGTCTGCACCTCGACGCATCGCGCAGCGTGCAGGGAACTCCTACGCACTGAAAACACTCGAAGGGTTCCCAATACCTGGGTGGGCCCACGCCAGACGCCTGCGCGAGTTCATACCACGCCAAGGCACCAACCTAGACATCGACGAAGAAAGTAGACACGAGACGAGGAGACAAAGTAAGGAAACAGCACGAAGAGACACCGAAGGAGAGGACGAGAGAGATGAGGAAGATGAGGAAGATGTGGACAGCGAAAGAGAGGACAGAGTAGACGGGGAAGATGAAGAAGAGTGACGGACGGCGGATGGACGAACCCGGTGGTTCGCAGTAGCAAGGGGGGGGCAGATGGAGCGGAGCGGCCCGCAGGGCCGCGTCGGGACAGAACCAGGGAGGGAGGAATGAGAGCGGGAGTGCCAGAGGTCCAGACCGGGAGATGCCGGAGCGGCGTAGAGCACAGCGTACGAGTAGAGTAGAGTTCGTCCTTTCCCACATCGCCAGAGGGCAGTAGACGGGCGGAAGTCCAGCTTTTCCCTTCGTATCTCACCCTGGCCGGTCCAACGACCGCCCTTATCTTACTCTATCCTGTACTTTACATATCATTCGCGAACCCGATAACGGTTCACTTCGCCTCAGTGATCTTAAGTACTCAACCGGGTAAATAAACCCTTTACAATTTTTTGAAGTGCGTAAAACCTCGATTCGCAACAATGAGCCGCATAGTAACGTGTAGCCAAATGCAAGCGACGGCGGGATTACCGCCAGGAGGTAAGGGAGAACTGCCTCCGAAAGACAATGGACGACAGTCCCCAAAAGACCCCCCCGATGAAAAACAACCATCGAAAAGGTCACAAAAAAGAGCTTGAGCTCGACAGGCCGAATTATCCGGTCAAAGACCTCGGTCCGAGGCAAACCCCTCAATGCCTGGAGAACTAACGTTCTCCCAGACGTTGAGTAACGTCGATATGAGTTTGGACAGAATGACCGAGATATTAATAGACTTGTTGAGTCCGTTAACTCCCCAACAGATGGAGCAAGAGAGCTCAAGGGTCCTTAAGGACCCAATCTCCCCCTTGAGGACGGAAAGTCCCCTCACGCAGGTATACACAGAAGGCATTACGCCTTCAAGAGACTGGCCTGGGGGCATAAGTGCCCTGGAAGAAAGGGTTATCCTCCTTGATCCACAGATGGCACTGGCAACCGTAACCGAATTTCTGGATGAAATTCATCACCAGTGGTTACACTATGGGCCCAAAGGGCCTGATGGTCGACCCGGGAACGCCGGACAACAACAGGCTACAGCAATAAATTGGATGCTGGAAGCACTCGACGTTAATGATGTCAGGAACTACCCTAGCAGGGCAAGCAGCCCGGGTGAGGCG
>JBBPRK010001497.1:0-11883 GCA_038093075.1 Boletus patriciae | reverse complement strand
GGCACTCCCCAGCCTCTCCAGATGGTATCCGACACATAGTCTTGATGTGCCAGTGACTGTCTGACATGGTGAGTATCTCCTCACTCAGGTTTGACTCACTTGTCTAGGTCTTGTTTTGAGTTTCCCTCGACAGATGGTGTGGATACCTCAGGTACTACATTTGTCGTCTTCGTGTGCACATGCTCACTTTGTTTGTTATCAGTTTTGCCACCTGGCTTGGCCCGCATCCCACAGTCTCTTGACTCAACTCACACCTTGTCAGGCCCGGGTGGCTCCTCTGGCCTCCCTGGTTGTGGTTCACCATTGCCAATCTCATCTGTACTGCCTGTGGCAATGCAGACAAGGTAAGTTCAGGAATCTTATGTTCTTTTCAGAGTTGGCATATGTAGACTCATGAGCTTTCTGAAGATAATAGGAAACCACGCTTCACCCATGACTCCCAGACCAGCTTGAGGGCATGAGGGGGCGAGAGAGTGGGGTACTATGTGTGGACACGAGGGTGTTGAGGCAGTCGGCGGGAGGGTATGCAGGGGGGTACAGGAGAGATTTGGAACAAGTCATGTCCTCCGCAGATGCCCAGGGACCCAAGAAGCTTGAGTGCACAACTCGGAGGTCAAATCGAAGACATCAAGAGGCATCTGGACCACTAGTTGTCGCCCGTCACATCCATAGGGTCT
Source organism: Boletus patriciae (assembly GCA_038093075.1). Lineage (NCBI taxonomy): Eukaryota > Fungi > Basidiomycota > Agaricomycetes > Boletales > Boletaceae > Boletus > Boletus patriciae. Next base: position 11,206 of record JBBPRK010001497.1, on the reverse strand, counting down.
TCTGATGCTCTCGCTGGGTTCGTCGTCTCAATTCTTCGACTGGGTCATGACTGACTTCGGTGTCATCCGGTGACTTCGCAGGCAGCTTTATGGGTTCGTTGAGCATTGCTGGTCGGTGTCCCTTAGGCTTGCCACTTCTCTCACCATTGGTGATCCTCGGGTTCAACATCTAGTCATCGCGTGCTTCAGTGCTGTCTGTCATCAATCGACTGCCTTGCTCCCTCGAAAGCTGGTCTCAGGCAATTTACCATATTTGGGCGATTACGGCTAATTATTTATTTATTGCTCCCGAATTATGTTACAACATTAGCAATTTTCAAAAACCAATTTTCAAAATTGGACCTGGTACAGCTCGGCGACCGTAATACGGTCCTCTATGACTACTTGCATGGGGGTAACGCCGGTACCAGGACCGACACATATAGCCAGTGTTCGGGGATCGTTTCGGAGTGACTTTCAAAGGGAAGAAATTTCACCGACGTATGTTTTCGATCTATCTCCTCCCTTGTTCGATGTGGGAAAACTCTCAAAGTATGTTATTTGTAGTGCGACACACTCATTACTTGCAGAATCACAGAGTAGTCTCGCGAAATCTATTTACGTGTTGCAATCGTCAAGTATCGTACGATCCTTAGGGTCTTCACAACATCACGTATGACATAGCCATCTACATATGGTTTCTTTCAGTGTGTACGTGCCTCAAATACCTGGCTCTCTCGAGCCGAGTCGTAGGACAGCTTGGGAAGAGGTGAAAGCCTAACAGCATCTGACTCCAGCCTGAGTCGCGACAAGAATTTTAGAGCATAGAATATTTACAATAAGGACAATAATGTATGCATGCGACCAGGAGAATCATCTGCAAATTAAATTCAACCACTGGTCGTCACTAGATGCCGTTAGTCACCCAACTATGATCAACAGGTAAAATCAAACGCACATCATCACAACCGTCGAAATCATCTCCGAAAAGCAGTCGTCCATCGAGAAGTTTCCCCATGTCCGTCGGTGCAAAACGCATGCCTTTCCTGCGTATCCCCATCAGTTTCCTCAGCGAATCCAGTGGCGAAGTTTGAAAGGTGTGAGCGTTCTGCAAGTGGCTTGGTCGATTGTGCGGAGAAATGAACCCGTCGCATCCAACCTCGATGCCCTCTTCGTCTTGCAGGTCCCGTGCGTACACGCAAAGGAAACGACACAACCGGATGTACGTCTCGTAGTCCTTCAGGTATAGCTGTCCAGCAAACACGTTCAACTGATCCATGAGAGACGAGGGGGGAGTCCAGCCAGCGGGGATGCTGTACAAGGCAAGGTCGTCACATGGTTTCATGGACTTGGTGATTCGGGGTGTGTACAGATGGAGGTGGACCTTGTCGCTCGACCTGATATCCGGTAGCAAGTGACTGGCTTCGTAAGGGCTCAAGATGACAAGTACTTCATTGTGAGCCACCTTCCCAGAGACAATCCACTGGACAGGGCGCAAGTAGTCGTCAGACTTCCCTAATGAACCAACGGTCCTCTGAAAATCCATCGTTGCCAATATATATGGGCTCCAAATATGGGCCTCGTTGGTAGCTGCGGAGGTCACTTCGAGTGTCTGGAAAGCTGGATTGAATGTATTGGTAATTGTAGGAACGACGCCTGTCTTTACAAAGTCAACGACGGCTTGGTGGATTGAATGGGTCGCTGGGGGCACCCTCGGGGGGCGTTCCACTTGGCGTTCGCGTTCAGCTTCATGAATGACCTCCCGTTCTTGTTCTTCATCCATGCTCACATCGCGGAGAGACAAAACCCCGAGCTCGTCGCAACGTTGGCGAATATCTGGGCTGAGGAAGGCAGAGTTCGAAGTTTTGTGCGGCCCATAGAGATCTTCCAACCTCTTGGCTTCTGGCTGGAGCCACTTGTCCGACAATTCCTCCGAGGACAGCGAATCTCCACAGAAGCTGGTCCAAACAGCATATCGGGACATATGGTCCATCCCTTGTTGTGCCCAATGAGGCGCACGTTGTTGAATGTCGTCGCATGTTTCGCGAATAGCCCATTGGAGGATATCCGTGGTGTCGATGACATCCGAAGGGCGTTTGCTGGCCACAACGCGGATACGTCGATCAACCTCGAGAGGTGCGAAAAACATGATGGAGTGGCCATGGCCTAGCTTGCGCATCCGCATGCACCCTACGGGTAGGAAACGCTCAGAATCATTGGCCCGGGTAGCGCAGACGGTACATACCTTGAGTCAAACGATCTTTGGTAACCTTAGGGCCCAACGTGGCAGCCGCGCGGAATCCACTAGGAAACTTGATGTCGGTACCACGTGTATGAGCGTCATCGAGGTATACGACACATTGGTCCAACTGCTGCGCGAATGGTGAAGATATCAGAAGCTGGGTGCTGCCGTCCCGGGTGAGTACCGTCAACTCGTCGTCCTCGTTGAAATAAATGGCTGCAGAGGTAGATGTATTCGTGCTGATAGCCAGCCACGCCTTGGCCAGCTCATAGTTTTGAAGATCCAGCATCTGAGCACCGACATCCAATAGGACACGGATTTCGGGCTGCTGTGCAACCAGGATCTTGAGGAATTCACACGTGCCCCGCCGCTCTCCGCTTTCTTGGGTCATGCACATGTACTGCTTGTTCTCCGGCTGTAGAAGATACGACAGAACCTTCGCGTTGGTTCCTCGCTGGTGGTCGGGGTCGCGCTGAGTTATGTGGAGGGGTAATAGATATTGACCATCATTCGTTCCCGAGAACCCTACACCGAGTCAGCAAACTCGGCGATTTTTGACGTTACCGCCGACTTACCGGTCAGTACACGTTCTTTCTTCTCTGCCAAATCCCAACCTGAACACGACAGTTTCGAAGGGAATTCTTTGGCTTCCTTCGGGAATACGACACTCGAAAGGTAGAAATCGACGGTCGCTCGATTCTGCTTGAACAAAGGAAATAGAAATTCGTTCCACTGTTCCGATGACCTGATGTTGACGCCACTTATTGTCTGCAAACATTCCGGCACGGCAGGACAGTCTTGAACCCAGAGATCGTAATCCAGCGTTGGGTCATCCAGTTTGAGCAGAATTTCAAAAGAAAGTCTTAGCTGTCCTTCATCGAGGCCGCCGTAGTAATAGGAAAGGCAAGTAAGGATGATGGCGATGTCCGGATGTCCAAACTCGGCCCTTTGTGCTGGGACGTCTTTTGCTCTATACGGGACTGCAAGCATGGTCCGCATTGGGGCAAGGCCATAGTCTACTCGCCACCGTCGCTCTCTGAAAGCATATAAAAGAATACCGGTGGCCAAGAGACCACGCAACAGCAGCAGACCGCCCCACATTGGAGTTTGCTGAGCGAAATCCAGCACCAGTTGGGCTTTTTCAGGAGGGACATTATCGCATGATATGAAGGTTCGGATCGCGTCCCTAAGGCCTGAGCGTATTTGTCCAAAATTGAAGTTCGGAAGTAGACCCTTGATAACGTCTTCCACAATCCATGAAATGAGCTCTCGACCAGCATCTGCGTGTAGGATACGAAGGTGGGGAAATGATCCGGAGGGGCCGCGCTCGTACTCCACTCCAAGTGGGAAAAGCTCTCGAAGGGAGGACGCGCGTTTGTTCACCAGGCCAAGAACTTGTTCAGTAGTGGTCCATCGATCGGGGAAGCCTTCCATGTGTTGCTGAAGGCCAATGGTGTATACCAATTGGTACCGAACGTGAAGGATTTCGTCGCTCTCGTCTAAGATATCTCGGGAATGTAAATGGAGCCACATCTGAAGATTCAGCAATGAGTTCGCCAATTGACCGTCTCCCGCCTCAGGTAACTGCTTCTCCACGCTCACTAGCCTCAGCGACAAAACGTGCTCCGGCTGGACAACCAGAATTCCACGTTCCTTCATACATTCCGCCATGATTTCACGAAGGGCAGCCACTTTCTGATGATCGACCTCGAGGGATCGAGAGAATGGGACGAAATATATGCGCCTGTTGACGAGCCCACCGAGGCGATCCACAAGAAGGTGAAACATTTGCGCCGTCAACGCTTTTGGGACGATGACCCGGACGAGTTGAGCACCATCGGCGAGAACAGTGACGACAATGGGGACGATTACGGATGACTTTCCCTCTCCCATATTGAGTTGCATGGCCGTATTGCTGCCCGAGCGTGGTGATATCATTTCATCGGCGACCTCCGCCTGAACGCGACGAACCAAAAAGTTGCCTTGCAGCTGAGGTGGGCGAGGGACGTGGTGTCAGGTGGTGTATACATCCATCACACGAGAAACACACCTGAATGAGTAGCCAGTCTGGATGCGCTTCGGCGTTCCAACCATCACATCCTTCGTTTTGCAGTTCCCTGCGGAGCTCTTCGTGAAGATTGTCGAAGTGTAGTCGAACCATTCTTCGAGCACGCTGTAATTCGAGCGCAGCTAGAGTCAACCGTGTGAGACACTCTTTCCACTCCTCGGAGAGTACGATCGGCGAATCCGACGCGAGGGACCGAAAAAGTGCATGTGCGGTGATGCGCGGCCATTGACCGGACTGCTCGAGAGCTTGTTCGCTCTGGCTTCTCGGGCCCAGATGCTGCTTGACATAGCTCACGCCTTCAATGTAGCTGGCTCTACACCGAGCATAGTGTGCCACGACTGTCTCGACAGTAGGTAGCTCCGTCGCTCCGTCAGCTATCAGGGCGGTGTCGGTCCTAAAGCATTCTGCACTGGTGCGGAGGGCCGAGACATATTGACGCTGAAACGGGTCCACTGCGTTTGCCTCGACCGTAGCAATTAGCCGGTGCAATGGGGTGGAACCATGGGGCGAGGTATTTCCAGCCTCGGCAGCATATCGGTGTGACCTATCGTGCGTTTGTAATGATGATCCAACTCGGGTGAATAGCTGGTCCACTGTGCGCGACCAGGGAATAAAAGAGGGGAATAAACGAGGGAGTTTGAGGCTGCGATAGCAGTTGGAAATGTGGCTCTGAACTGTGACTGCCAAATTGGCCACAGCATATGAACTGTGGTTCGGTGAGCTCTGTGTGACGGAACTGGAGGGTGAGGTATCCCCGTCGTCGGCGGTATATGGTGACAATCTATCATGCGCTTGTAAAGATGGTGCAGGCCTGGCGAATAGCTGGTCCACCGAGAGCGCCCAGCAGGTGCGAGAGGGCGTGCTTTGCGACGCTTGGAATGAGTATTGAAGAGTTGGGATTGGGGAGGCCTGGGAGTATACGTCCTTCAGGATATCCTGAACACGAGTAAGGTGCTCTTTGAGTTTGAGATTGCGATAGCGGCTGGAGAAGTGCCTCTGAACATTGGACGTGAAATCCGGAACATTGTATAAATTAGGGTTGAGTGAGCTCCGTGGAGGGGTCTCGCATGGCCAAGCGTTCAACAGTTGGTGGACAGTTGCATCGGTGTCCGACTCCCGTCTGCTGTTATACATTCGGACTTGACGTTCTTGTAAGTCATAGGAGCTTTCCGAGTATCTCGCAGGTTCAGAACGTTCAGGGCTACATTCGAATGAGTAGACGCAATCGGAAACGTAACTGCGCAAGTCAGCCGGGGAGGGATGATAGCCTTCTGAGAGACTGTAAGAATCATAGTGTGGTGGATCTTCCAACCCGAAGTGCGGATCTGACGCAAAGGCTACGAACACGGGGACCAGCTCCGTAAGTTGCGACGAGGCGTACGCCATGGCAGGCAGCGAGAAAAGTAAACGAAACCATTTTCCTTCGTCGTTTCTTCGCAGGAGCTTGTATGCCTTGAGCCAAATCAATGGAAGATCCGGAGCCAACCACGATCTGTCGTATTGAAGAGACAATGTAGTATCCCCGGATACTCTCCCCGTCCATGATTCCACCATGCTTAATATATCCTTTGTGGCCGATGCGTTGGCAGTCCGGTGATGAACGGTAGTCGCTGCGGTATAAGCGCGTTGCTCTCCCGAGGCAACCTCCACTACGTCCCTCGCAGAGTATCGGACATCGGCATTTGCCCCGGAAGGCTGTCCAGAAAACTCGGATGGGAATAGATACGCTGCTCGTAGCGCGCTGCGTTTTAGCAGGCACCCCTCGTGCAATGGGAATGATTGGAATAGAGCACTTGATCGACTGTCTTGGAACAATAGAACTCTTTCGCAATGCTCCTTGATTCCTTTGGCAACAGCGTACAACTCGTAATGCTGGGCGCTCGCAGGGAGATCGAGCCACTCCACCTTCTGCATACACTTGAGGTGTGCGGGGTACCATGTGCGTGTGGGACATATACGTGCAATCAAGCCCAGGAGCTCCGCTTCGCGAGAACCAAATTTCATGATCGACCAGCAACTGGCGGACCGGAGGAGAGACAACGCTTCTTCTGTACCCGACCTGCCTGTAAGCGGATCGGTGCCACACCCACTAGTAAGAGCGTGCAGGTAAGCGCAGTACAGCTTGTTTGTCAAACTGACGTTTCCTGTGAGGCAGCCCATGTCGGTATCGACTCTATAGGTCTGGTATGTGACCCGGCCAAGGGCGGAACCACGAGTATCGATTTCGACGCGAACGTGATGACCATCCATCTTGAACGAAATCTCGCCCTCTGGGATGAATACACATCGAGGAATGAGTTCGACAGCATGGACATCTCTGATCTTTGGCCGAAGTATGAGCCGATTGACCAAACCAAACAGAGTCCCGACAGATTGGTTTTCGTCATAAACCATGCCCCGGACGTTGTGAGATTGGAGGTCCCCATCCTCGTCGACGTAAAAGGACAGGCCATAACGGGGTAAGACAACAGACAATTGCAACGATGACGTGGGTTGGCTGAAGTCGATCGGGGATACGCTGACAAGGAGATTCTGTGGGGTATCAAAGGGTTTCAGGAGGCTCGAAACCATGTCCCAGGATTGGCTTCGGATGTCTATGAGGAACTCGTTGCCTTTCTGCAGGCGATATTGCCCAGGAGTACAATCAATCCTCCAGTTCTCCGACGATGTCTCCCAGAGGCCGTCGAGAGGGCGTATCTCCAAGTTGGATGTGGAAAGGTTTAACCAATGAGTATGGCCCTCGATCAGTACTGCTGGCAAGTCTCCTTCCAATTTTTCTTGGGGGATGAGCTCGATGATATTCGAATCACCAGTGACCTGTTTTCGTATTGCTCGTATCACAAGATCCGAGTCGTCGTGTCTGAGAGAAAAGTACACCTGGGCACGCCACATGAGTCTTCATGTTATACCCTACACCACTGGGGGTGCGCTTACCTGGTGATCGGAAATCAGACCCCTCGTCGAGTAATCCATCCCTGGTAGATCACCTGGTATGACGTCAAGCACATACTACAAAAGTGATCAGTAAACTGCCATACGTCGGGCATAGAGGGCGTACTTCGCCAAATATTAGGTTGTAGAGTGGATGCCGCAAAATTTCGCTCGGCAATCGCCCAAGCGGCTTCCCGTTCACCAAAAGTGACCCATCAAGCAAATTAAATTGCACCAGTTGTGAACTCTGGCCGGTTGTCGGGGCGGTGGTGCACGAGAACCAGCGTGAATTCGGATTCTGTAACGGGGTCCACTTCGAACCTGGACGGTACTCAGGCCAAACCCAGCCGACCGCAAGGTTAATGCCTCGATCGCTGGAGTCGGCCTGAACAACGTCGCTTACGACACTCTCGAGAGTCAGAGAGAGACGACGATCTCGGTCAAGAAGTAACCGGGAATATGCGGGGACGCAAGAAACGTTGCTAGGTGTGTGGTCGTGAATCAATAAAGCAGAGGAGAGGAGAACCTTAATATCTTCTGCTGAATGAAGGAGCTTTCGGATCATGGGGGGCTCAACATCAAAAGTGCTTCGACAAATGGCAGCCGCGTCCCGTAAATATCCACGGAACTCTTCATCTCCCGGTGATTCCGTGAGTTTAGCTGACAACTCCTCTACCCACGAGAATACCTTGCCGCGCACAGTACGAAGAAGTTCAAGTGCTTTGAGCGAGACACCCTGGTCAGAGCTGGACGCAAGTAGACGACGGAGTAAGAAGGAAATGGTGTCCATCGTCACCCCTTCCAGCCAGTTGGCTTCGACATTCCGGACGAGGCTTTCAAGTTCTCCGAGAAGCGCATAGCAAAAGGAGGGCTCTTGGAGCTCCTGATGCCACTTCCACTCCGTGTTGTCAAGCGGCCCAACCTGAGAGACTGCCTGAGCCAACAGGAAATGGACTTCGTGACGACGGAAGCTCAACGATCGACCTCGAAGCTCTCGCAGGATGTTGAGCCATTGAAGTAAGCCGCCACTACGCAGGTGTCCGAACGCTATATATTCATGGATCGAAAGGTCCCTGTGGCAATCGGCTTGGTTTGCCAAGACTTCATTCGACATGTGGGAAGTGGTATCAACGTATTTTTGCAGATTCTGGTATGGTCCGCTTTGGAGCTCATACGTGCAATACCGTCTGATGTCGAAAGGACCCAGTAGCGCCTTGGAGACAGGAACACAAGCATGGCTATCGAAGCCATAGAATGACAACCCATTGTCGACACAGACCCGTCCCTGCGTAGTGGGGATGGACGTGTTGCTATAATGTGTGACAGTGAATGGTTTTGTATCGGAACTGAGGGAGATGCGAGATCTAGGATGCTGAACGAGATAGGGTTGGAGCGCAGCATATCCGATGAGCTGGATATATGGATCTTGCGGCTCGACGGAAGGAGAACAGAGATCGACCAAGAGATGGGATGTGGCAGTACGCCACATGCTGAAAGAGACTGGACAATCCAACTCGAACACGACAGCCTCAGCCTGGAGCTGCCCAGCCGGCAAGGGCCATTCGTGAACGGTTATACGCATGTTTGAGCTTTCATTCTCCAGGTCGCACTTGTGGCAGTAGCGCCAGGCATGGTATGTGCCGCCATACCGACCGACGGCGAAATGGTGATCAGCGTTAGCAGCATTCCGCTCAAGCTCTGCGTGGCGTGCATTCGCTCTCCCGAGTTCAGCAATCTTCTCACGAACTTCGCGCCGGGCTGCCTCCTCGATTCGAGCCTTGAGGCCCTGAAGATATGGAGACCTTCCGTAGAAACGGACGGCAAAACTGTCTGCGGTGACTGAGCGAGAAAACACCGACCACCCGCTACGAGATTGGGAATGGCGGCGGGTGAGATATTGGTGGACATGGCGAAGACGAGAGAGGCTAGCAGACTTGCACAGTAACAGATCCTCTAGAAGATGTGTGGGTACCTCCGGAGAGTAGTCCGCGAGCATGGGGGTTTCCTTGATAGCTATCTTGTCGAGCGCCACCCAAAGCTCAATCGTGGTTAATAGCATGACCGAAAGGAGCTCCGGATTGTTCCCGTATGCTTTCAGCGCATTTGAGGAGTAATTGTTTCCCAAGATCTCCAGTTTCACGCAAGCTTCGTCGTGGTTTGTCGCTCTTTCAACCCAGCCATCAATACCCTGCTCAACAGCTTGCTCGACGTCATAGAGTGCAATGTGAGGTTCAGTACGGCAAGCCTCCTCAAAAAAGGCCCCGTCAGAGGACAGAAAGTCATCGAGAGAACCTCGAGGACAATGTTTGGGGTTGAAGGCGGTGTCCAGAGGATTGATCATGTGATGAGCGAGACAGTTGCGAAGGTAATCGCCGCTGCGCAAGAGCGACAGTTCTGTATCTCGGGTGAGATTGAGCTGGGAGGGGGCCCAGAGCGGCGATACACGCTGGGTAGCCTGTACCTCTCTCCACCGCGTCTCAAGCGTCGATCGGAGGGAAGTACATGTCTCTAATGCGACACGCGAAAGCCAGTCTGGCGCAGAAGAGCCAAGTTTCCTCAATCGTCGGCTGATCTTGGCTGACATGGAGTGGAGTATATCATTGGGAAGGTCGCCACAGATCCTTTCATTGGCAAGGCGGCACATGAAGAATAGTATGAATTGCTTGTAGGTGTCATGCCCGAGAGTAGACTGGTCCAGTGAGGTCTGAATGACAACTCTGATAAGAAGCCAAAGCGACGAGCGCCGCCACGGCAGCTCCGAGTTGTTCCACACGACGTCGTCCCCCACGCGTTTGGTAATGCGGACGATGTCGGCAGGGCGACCGACACTTCTCAAGATACCGGTAAGCAATTCGGTGATATAGCGCGGGTGGGTAGTGTCTCGGGTTTCGTGAACGGTGGAATGCGCTTTTCGGCTCGTTGGAGCTGCGTCGAGGATATCACGGTTCATGTGAACGAGGAAATTCCCGAGTTCGGAAAGAAAACCCTCATCCTCAAACACGGCGTTGGGGATCTCGATCGCCGGCCCAGGATATGAACATATGAGCTTTCCCTGTGTAGTCATCACATCCTCGGCCTTCGGGGATACCTCGAACGACTCGAAAATGGTGACATCTGTCTTCTTTCTGAATAGGACCGCCACATTTTGGGCTCGGATAAGGAACGCAAGAACATCTGCACGTCATGAGTTTCTAGGATAATGTAGACGCTCGAAAGCATACCTCCTACGTTCATGCTGCTGAGCTGAGAGAATGTTTGGAATCGATCCAGGCTTTCAAACTGGACAGCGGCGTGCAGATGGTCTAACATTCGCGTAATGCTATGCCACTGAGCCGTATTGGCTTGGTCGACGCGGTCACCGTAAAGACGCATAACAGACGAGACCGCTCCAGCTAGAGCACGATCGTTGCGGATACTGTGGTCATCCCCATCTGGGAGGTGGAGAGGAGAAAAGACATGTGTAACGATATATTGCAATGTGCACAGTTCCCCGGGGTCGAGGAGAGAGTGAGACATTCGAACGGTGAAAGATATTGAGAATGTGTTTGGAGTTAGACAGCGAGGCAGTTGGGGGATAGAGGGGGCAAAACACATGAAGCTCTGCCCTTATGTTCGTTGCTCTGCGGTGACAAAATGGGTCAAATTCGGCGGCTGAGTCTGAACAGCACAGGATGTACCTTGTAACACCGTCACTGATAAGGGTGCGACTCGAGGCCAACAGCCAATATAAATGCATTGAGGCACGGAGTCATGTCCTGCACATGCCCTCCATTTGCCGCAGCCCACAGTTCTCGGCACAGGACTGCACGAAGAGAGGAGGGCATATATCGCTCTGCCTACATCCCTTGATCCGTGAAAGAATTTCGCCTAAATTGGTTGTCGGGGTCGTCGCGGCACGTGACTTCCCAGAGGTTAGTCCGTGTAGGAGTGAGTTAGGTGGCGGTGTCGGCGACGGGTCTTCTCGTCCGCCATCTCGTTCTTGCCAG
>JBBPRK010001496.1:0-11888 GCA_038093075.1 Boletus patriciae | reverse complement strand
TATCATCTCTCACTCCATCATCTTCGTTCGCCGTCTGCTGCGTTCCTGGCCGCTGCGCTCTCCCTGCTATCCAGCAGCCCCGCTACCCTACGGTTCGCGCCCTACAGCGAGCCATTTTTCACCTACTGTTCATACCGGGGCATGTGGTCCTGTGCACGCTCGCAGTGGTTCTGTGCGTCTGTCTGGTTCACGCTCGCGACCACGTTCCGGTCCAATGGGATCTTTCTCTCCGGGTTCATCGTGTGGGGTATGCTCGTGGCGCCGTATCTGTCCGCACGGAAAGACCTCGTGAGTGTGTATCCGCGTGCATCTGGCGTGCTCATGGACAGGTAACCCCCGTTCTAGCTCGCACCCGCTCGGATACTGTACTCCATCGTTCTCGTCACGATTCCCCTCGTCCCGTTCGTTCATCACAACTACAGAGGTTACGTCCTCTTCTGCACGTCCGCGGCGCAGGACAACGCGGGCCGTCCGGAGTGGTGCTACCGAGGCCTGTTCCCCTCGATATACGCGCATGTCCAACGCGAGTACTGGAACGTCGGGCTCCTCCAGTATTGGACGATTTCCAACATACCCAACTTTACCCTCGCGCTGCCCGTCTTGTTGAACGTCTACGCGTTCTGCGCGTTCTATCTCTCTCGACTGCACCGCATATATCCTCTCCTGTTCGCCCGCCGCTCGCCCCCAGCGGGTAAGAGGCGCGGAGAGACGTCGGATCCCACACTCTCGCCCACGCCCACGCCCACGCCCACAGAACCCCACCCCCCTTCGTTATTCCTCGCACCCTCGCTCCTCCCACACGTGCTCCACGCGCTCGCGCTCACTCTCCTGCTCACTTTGAACGCGCACGTGCAAATCGCACTCCGAGTGTTGCCCTCGCTCCCGCTCGTGTATTGGGCGGCGGCACGGCTGCTCATCGAGCGTCCAGGATGGGGTAGGGCGTGGGTGACGTGGAGTGTCGTGTGGGGTGCGGTGAGCTGTGTGCTCTGGGCGGTGTTTCTTCCTCCGGCGTGATATGTTTTTGCACGCTGGATGCTGACTATGTGAGTTTTTATCTTTATTTTTAAACCTTGTTCATTGTCTGATGTGGCTGGAGGACCCTTTATTGGACATGGCATGCGGTGTATCTAAGTGCGGTATCGCATATGGTGAGTAACTGTCACTAGTATGTGGAATGATATGTCCGGTTATTGTGCTCGTCCGTATGGCGTTTCTGGTTTTGTGACGTTCGATCGTGCGAGGAAGGTCGTTCCTAGTAAGGGGGGATCTTTCCTACTGTGCAGGAAAGATACATGATGTTTCAACAAAACGACCGGTAGCGGACGATAGGAGTGCCTATAGTAGACGTCGGGATTGTTGTCCACAACTTGGCGTGGTTCTTTCAATGCGTCCCGCTGCTATCGTCTGTACGGCCGCAACACACCCATGAAGGTACCGACACTGCAAAGGCAACCCTAATGGTGTACGACGATAGTCCCCCAGCTTCTCACTACAGGAATTATTGTCAGTCCCAGCTGCCAAGCGCGCCAAGTGGAAACCCACTTTTGTATTGTTTTGGGCACCAGAAGGCTCGGCTTTGGTTGCATCCGAGACATTGGAGGAACCAGCTCCCGAGCGCAGAATGGTCTTGAGCGGTTTTTTCTCCTGCAAATAAACTTGGATCAGCTGACCATTCCAGCGACAAAATGATCCCTGCTGGCTTACCTTAGGGGAGTTTTCCTTGTCAGGCTGATCTTGAGGTCTTTCCAAGTCTGGTCATACCTTGGTTCCATATGGCAGCATCCAGAAAACCCGTATCAACAAATGAGGGAGTGGGTACTCACGTTTTGGGTCTGAAAGATGTTTTGAGGGCTGTCGACGACTGAAAGTGATGGCCACTCACATTCTTCAACCACACAGGCAACTGTCCGAAAAAGGTATTATGTAAAAGTTTGGGATGGTGGGCGAATCACACACATTGCCAACTTCCCATCTCTTGCCATTGTTCAACAACATCCAATCGTAGACACCATCATCTCTCTCTCCGATATTCTTGAGAGCCTCGGCGAAAAGCTCGCGAAGGAAGTCGTAGTCAGGTGACTCCTCGAATCCCAGCTTCCGCACGTAGTTCATGTAAATGGCAAACTCCTCTGCAAGGAATAAGATTGGACGCAATGTGTCGAAAAGGTTGCTGTCGCCATGTCCTCGCGGATAGCGCTGACATGGCGGTCCACCGAAGGACGAACGCACCTGGAAAGCCATCGCACAACCCCGAAATTGGGGTAGTCTGCTTCTTCTCTCTGATCTTCTCATATTTTTGCTTGTTAGTTGCGGCACTGAGTCCCTGCCAAGGAAGGCCGCCCCGCAGGAAGTACATGAACACATAACCCAAAGACTCTAGATCATCTCTCCGAGATTGTTCATGGCCAAGATGTGTATGAATCGACATGTATCGGGCTATGCCGGTCAGGCCTTTGCGTTCACGGTAGGGAATGTGAACCCTAGTCTTCCGGTCTCGGTAGTGCTTCGCCATGCCGAAATCTGGATAGCCCAAAAGTCAGGTCAGTAAGCTCAAGAGGACCACAATGTGCAACAGCAATGGCATCTACCGGGACGCGACGAGATCAAAAGAAATGTGAAACCGCGGGGAAGACGTAGGTCGGAGGTTGACAAATCCTAGCAGGTGGGAGAAAACGTATGTACCAATGATATGAATGACGTTGGCAGCTTTCGTGCCGGGGACACCAACGAGAAAGTCACCGGGCCTGATACCTCGATGAATGAGCGACTTGTCGTGGACTGACTGAATACGGGTGATCTAGAGTAGGATTAGTCCATCGGCAAACGTATCTGCAAGAATTCGGGATAATCGATAGCAAGATAGGGCGATTGCATCCCATGCCATGATATGTACACTTGAAACATGCGTGCGCATATATGAAAACACAATATAATGTCGAGACCACTCACCATCCGCTTTGCTGCCATGCACACGGTCTTGATGCTGAACTTGCGTCCACACATGTCGAAGAGGTGCTCAAGATTAGGACCAAGCAGATCGATTACGAGGACATTGTGGAGTCCTTCCTGCCCAAAATGGTGGACTTGAGAAACACCCACTGGAAACCACAGCTTGAACGGCAGACGCAAGGGAATGGGTGAAATATACGCACATATACCTTTGAGTGTTCTATAGGATCGGAATTCGCCTCGTAACTGGGGAGCATCGGAAGCTCGTGGCTCCTTTGAGAAAGGACGAAGATCAAAGAGTTGTCTCCTCGAGGGAAGGGCAACTCACGAATTTGATAGCCACGGGCTGATTTGTGAGAAGGTTGGTGCCTATGTAGACAGAGGGTTGAGTTCAAGACGAACGATTATCAGGCAAGAATAAGATAGAGCCTGCATCGACAGGACATCAATATTTCAATGATGCTAAGTCTACGGCCATCTGGTATAGCTGAGGACGGCTACTGCATCTCCGTGACCACAGGCAGACGATAAGCTGTGGCTACCAGGAAACGACATGTTAGTTGAATAGGTTTACCTTCGAATACGATGCTAAACGAGCCCTCTCCGATTTTCTTGCCAACGCGGAAATGATCGCCAACGATGCTATCCGAAGTGATGGACTGAGAATGATGCTTCGAGGATGAGGCTACAACATGAGGGGTCGTCATTTAGGACGGAGGAAATTGTTTTGAAGGGCAGCAGTCCGAGGAAGGCTGAAGGGGAGGTGAAGAGAACGCCTGGTAGCGAAACGCAGGAGGGACACTGGAACCTCGAGGCAAGGCGGCGCATCATAGCATGTCATTGTGAGGGCTGGGAAACCACCTTGTTTTAATTACAAGGACACCGGGACAACGTCGCGGGAATGTATTCCTCCACCGTCGCCCAAGCCTACTACCACCGCATTCGACGACCGACGACGACCTCCACCACTCGCTGCTGAAGATGACCATCGTAATTAGACTCTGCATGATCAGTCAATAGGACGACTTCCCGGCTCTGTCACGAATGCACTCCCGCCAAGCCCTGAGGACCGTGCTTGTCTCGTTGGTGGCTCATCCACTCACTCGGGAAACCGCACGATCAGGCTCGCTTGCAGCTGACGTCCGCCTTCGACCCAAAGTACCACTGGGAGGCTGTCGCAACAGTGCCCATGCCGTCCCTGCAAGACCGTTTGAACTAACCTGTGATAAAAAAATACCGGGGCATGTGGGCATGTGCACGCTCGCCGTGACACTGTGCGTCTGGTTCACGCTCGCGACCACGTTCCGGTCCAATGGGATCTTTCTCTCCGGGTTCATCATGTGGGATATGCCTGTGGCGCCGTGTCTGTCCGCTCGAAAGGACCTCGTGAGTGCGTATCCGCGTGCATCTGGCGTGCTCATGGACAGGCAACCTCCTTTCTAGCTCACACCCGCTCGGATACTGTGCTGCATCGTTCTCGTCGCGATTCCCCTCGTCCCGTTCGTTCATCACAACTACAGAGGCTACGTCCTCTTCTGCACGTCCGCGGCGCTGGACAACGCGGGCCGTCCGGGGTGGTGCGACCGGGGCCTGTTCCCCTCGATATACGCGCACGTCCAACGCGAGTACTGGAACGTCGGGCTCCTCCGGTATTGGACGATTTCTAACATACCCAACTTTATCCTCGCGCTGCCCGTCTTGTTGAACGTCTACGCGTTCTGCGCGTTCTATCTCTCTCGACTGCACCGCATATATCCTCTCCTGTTCGCCCGCCGCTCGCCCACGCCCACGCCCACGCCCACAGAACCCCACCCTCCTTCGCTCTTCCTCGCACCCTCGCTTCTCCCACACGTGCTCCACGCGCTCGCGCTCACTCTCCTGCTTACCTTGAACGCACACGTGCAGATCGCACTCCGGGTGTTGCCGTCGCTCCCGCTCGTGTATTGGGCGGCGGCACGACTGCTCGTCGAGCGTCCGGGATGGGGTAGGGCGTGGGTGAGGTGGAGTATCGTGTGGGGTGCAGTGAGCTGTGTGCTCTGGGCGGTGTTTCTTCCTCCAGCGTGATGACGGCGTGCTGGATGCTCGTCTAGGTGCACGAAATGAGTACTAGTCGCATCGAGTTGGTTTTGGTGATGATATGTACCTCATGTATGCACACAGACTACGTGATTTTTTTTGGAATCCTCGTTTATTGTCTGATGGGGCTGGAGAGCCTTTGTTAGGCATTACATGCGGTGTATCTAAGTATGGTATCGCATATGGCGAGTAACAGTCACTAGTATGCACGGAAAGATATGTACCTGGCTATTGCACTCATCTGTGTGTTTTCGGCTTTGTGATGTTCGGTCATGTCAGGAAGGTAATTCCTGGAGAGAGGGTATCTTTCCTACGCAGGATGTTTCAACAAAACGACTGGTGGCGGGTGGTGGGAGTGCCCATAGTAGACATGGGGATTGTTGCCCGCAAGTTGGCGTGGTTCTTTCAATGCGTTCCAGTGTTATTGTTTGTACGGCCACAACACATCCATGAGGGTATCGCCATTGCAAAGGCAACCCTAACGATGTACGACGATGGTCCCCCAGCTTCTGGCTACAAGAATTATTGTCAGTCCCAGCTGCCGAGCGCGCGAAGTGGACCCTCACCTCTACATTATTTCGCGCACCAGAAGGCTCGGCTTTCGTTGCATCCGGGACATTGGAGGAACCAGCTCCCGAGTGCGGAGTAGTCTTGGGCGGTTTTTTCTCCTGCGGGGCACGATAAGTAATGATGTTCATGATCGGATAAGCCGCATGAACGAGCCTTTGGTCCACCACTGTAAACCGTCCGCTGAGCCGAGCGGTCAGATATCCGTTCCCTGTATCAACGGAAGAGGGCACACTCACTGCTTGTCGTTTACCGGGGGCCATCGTTGAAGGTCCCTCCTTTGGGGGTGTCGCTTTCGTTTGTAACGGGGTGCCAGAATGAGGCGGCGCCTCGGAGGGCGTTTGACAAGGTGTCCGATTGTGACTGCGTTTGGTCGTCACTATTTTGAACCACTTCCCGATGGTTCGACGGTTCCCCTTGGGTGTGTCAGAAGTCAGCTTTGGGTCAGGCATCTCGACAGACGGGATCATCGGTGGCTCCGGAGAAGAATGCGGTTTGATGGGGGGTAAGTCCAGTGCTGGTGGACAAGACTCGAGATGACTTTCGCGCGATTCTGGCGAGGGAGGCTCCAATGTATTGTTAGCATGAGGTAAAAAGGACCTTATCACTACATACCTCGTCGTAGTTGAACAATTGAGCGGATGTGCTCGGGGGCAACTCGATCTGTCACCACCATCAGTGATGTGTCTTCGGGCAGTAACCATGCTAATTCTTGCCTCGAGCAGACCATCGTCGTCATCTTGACTACCAGTCTCCAGCTCTGGAGGATTAGACTGTGTTCCATCGGGCTGTTGGTCAACTACCTGCACATAGATTTGGGTCAGCCGACCATTCTAGCGTCAACATGACTCCTGCTGACTTACCTTAGGAGGGCTTTGTTTGTCTTCTTGGCGCTCTTCGTGTTGACGGTCAGGCTGATCTTGAGGTTTTTCCGAGTCGGGTGATACCTTGGTTCCATATGTCAGCATCCGGAAAACCTATATCAACAAATGAAAACATGGGTACTCACGTTTTGGACCTGAGAACCACAAGTGGAGGGAATGTTCTGAGCGCTGTCGACGACTGAAAGCGATGACCACTTACATTCTTCAACCACGCAGGCATCTGTCCGAAAAAGGAATTATGTAAAGGTCGGAATGGTGGCCAAATCACATACATTGCCAGCTTCCCATCCCTTGCCATTGTTCAGCAACATCCAATCGTAGATATCATCATCTTGCTCTCCGATATTCTTGAGAACCTTGGCGAAAAGCTCGCGAAGAAAGTCATAGTCAGGATCCTCCTCGAATCCCAGCTTCCGCACGTAGTTCATGTAAATGGCAAACTCCTCTGGCAAGGGCTAAGAATGGACGCAATGTGCCGAGAAGGTTGCGATCGCCATGTCCTCGCGGATAGCGCTGACATGGCGGTCCACCGAAGGACGAACGTACCTGGATAACCTTCGCACAATTCCGAAATTGAGGTAGTCATCTTCTTCTCTTCGATCTTCTCATACATTTGCTTGTTGGTCGCAGCCCTGAGTCCTTGCCAAGGAAGGCCGCCCCGCAGGAAGTACATGAACACATGACCCAAAGACTCTAGGTCATCTCTCCGAGATTGTTGACGCCCAAGATGTGTGTTGATCGACATGTATCGGGCTATGCCGGACAGGCTTTTGCGTTCACGGTAGGTAATGTGAACTTTAGTCTTCGGATCTCGGTAGTGCGTCGCCACGCCGAAATCTAGATAGCCCAAAAGTCAAGTCAGTAAGCTCAAGAAAACCACAACGTTCAACGGCATCTACCAAGGATGCCATCACGCGACGAGATTCAAATAAACGGGAAACCGCGGGGAAGACGTAGGTTGGAGGATGACAAATCCTAGCAGGTGAGAGAAAACAAATGTACCGATGATATGAATAAACGGGAAACCGCGGGGAAGACGTAGGTTGGAGGATGACAAATCCTAGCAGGTGAGAGAAAACAAATGTACCGATGATATGAATAACGTTGGCAGTTTTCGTGCCGGGGACGCCAACGAGAAAGTCATCGGGCCTGATACCTCGATGAATGAGCGACTTGTCGTGGACTGACTGAATACGGGTGATCTAGAGTAGGATTAGTCCATCGGCAAACATATCTGCAAGAATTCGGGATAATCGATAGCAAGATAGGGCGATTGCATCCCATGCCATGATATATAAACTTGAAACATGCGCACGCATATATGAAAATACAATATAATGTCGAAATCACTCACCATCTGTTTTGCTGCCATGCATACGGTCTTGATGCTGAACTTGCGTCCACACATGTCGAAGAGGTCCTCAAGATTAGGACCAAGCAGATCGATTACGAGGACATTGTGGAGTCCTTCCTGCCCAAAATAGTGGACTTGAGGAACACCCACTGAAAACCACAGCTTGAACCGTGAACGCGAGGGAAAGGGTGAAATATACGTACATGTATGGCTGAGTGTTCTGTGCGTTCGGAATTCGTCCCGTAATTGGGGAGCATCAGACTTTCGTGGCTCCTTTAAGAAAGGTCAAAGGTCAAAAGGTTGTGAGGAAGAGCAACTCACGAATTTGATTGCAACAGGTTGATTGGTGAGAAGGTTGGTGCCTATGAAGATGAAGGGTTGCGTTCAAGACGAACGATTATGAGGTAAGAGTAAGTTAGAGCCTGCATCGGCCGGACATCAATGGTGCTAAGTTTACGGCCATCTAGTATAACTTGGGACGACTGCATCTCCATGGCCACAGACAGACGATAAGCGGTCATCACCGCATTGGAGAATTCACGCTCCCGATACTTGTAGTGGCTCCCACGAAACGACATGTCAATTGAATAGGTTTACCTTCGAATACGACGCCAAACGAGCCCTCTCCGATTTTCTTGCCAACGCGGAAATGACTGCCAACGATGCCATTCGAAGTGACGGACTGAGAGGATGAGGCGATAGCGTGAGGGGTCGTCATTTAGAAGAAAATAGATTTGAAGGTGCGAGGAGGGCTGAAGGAGGGTGGTGGAGGAGAGAGCGCCTACTGTGGTAGGGAAAAGCAGGAGGGACACTCAGGGAAACTTGAACGGCGCATCATGGTATGTCATTGGTAACATCGTGGGAATATATTCCTTTTGGTTGCTTGTCTCGTTTACACACCTTGCTCGACACCCATTATGACCCCTACATCCCACTCGTGCTCTGCCCCATCCTGGGCGCTCGACGAGCAGCCGTGCCGCTGCCCAATACACGAGCGGGAGCGACGGCAACACCCTGAGTGCGATTTGCACGTGCGCGTTCAAGGCGAGCAGGAGTGAGCGCAAGCGCGTGGAGCACGTTTGGGAGGAGCGAGGGTACGAAGAATAACCAAGGGGGGTGGGGTTCTGTGGGCGAGTGTGTGGGCCAGACATCTCTCCGCGCCTCTTGCCCCCCCAGGGCGAGTGGCGGGTGAACAGGAGGGGATATATGCAGGAAAATCGAGAGACACAGAACGCGCAGAACGCGTAGACGTTCAACAAGACAGGCAGCGCGAAGACAAAGTTGGGTATGTTGGAAATCGTCCAATACCGGAGGAGCCCGACCGAGTACTCGCGTTGGATGTGCGCGTATATCAAGGGGAACAGGCCTCGGTCGCACCACCCCAGACGGCCCGCGTTGTCCTGCGCCGCGGACGTGTAGAAGAGGACGCAGCCCCTGTAGTTGTGATGAACGAACGCGACGAATCGCGACGAGAACGATGCAGTACAGTATCCGAGTGGTTATGAGCTAGAACGGGTGTTGCCTGTCCACGGGCAAGCCAGACGTACGCGGATACACACTCACGAGGTCTTTCCGAGCGGACAGACACGGCGCCACAGGTATATCCCACATGACGAACCTGGAGAGAAAGATCCCATTGGACCGGAACGTGGTCGCGAGCGTGAACCAGACGCACAGTGCCACGGCGGGCGTGCACATGCCCACATGCCCCGGCATTTTGTTTTCACAGGTTAGCTCAAACGGTCTTGCAGAGACGGCATGGGCACATGTTGCGACAGCCTTCCGGTGGTACTTTGGGTCGAAGGCGGTCGTCAGCTGCAAGCGAGCCTAATCGTGCGGTTGCTTGCGGTCGCCCGAGTGAGTGGGTGAGTCACCAATGGGACGAGTACGGTCCTCAAGGCTTGGCGGGAGTGCATTCGTGTCAGAACCGGGAAGTCGTGTGATCATCCAAAGTCTGAATCTAATTACGACGGTCATCTTCAGCAGCGAGTGGTGGAGGTCGTCGTCGGTCGAATGGAGGCGCTCTGTTCTGGGACCGTGCATGCGTCGTGACGGTGGTAGTAGGCTTGGGTGGCATAGAGCGTCGTGTGGGGTGCGGTGAGCTGTGTGCTCTGGGCGGTGTTTCTTCCTCCGGCGTGACGTACTTCGGCACGTTGGATGGCCGTCTGGTTGTATCGTGTTGTTTTGGGTAATGCCTGGGTGTGCCTTGGATACTGACCATGTGATTTTGGTTGTTTTTAATCTTGTTTATTGTCTGATGTGGCTGGAGAGAACTTCGTTGGACATTACATGCGTGTATCTAAGTGCGGTATCGCATATGGCGGGTAACAGTCACTAGTATGTGTGGAATGATGTGTCTCGCTATTGTGCTCGTCTGTATGGTGTTTTCGGCTCCATCATGCTCGACCATGCGAGGAAGGTTATTATTGGAGAGAGCGTATCTTTGCTACTGTGCATGAGAGATGTCTCAACAAAACGACGAGAAGCGGAAGACAGAAGTGCCCACAGCAGACATCGGGATTGTTGTTCCGCAAGTTGGCATGGTTCTTTCAATGCGTTCCAGCGCTGTTGTTTGTACGGCCACAGCACATCCATGAGGGTAAGGCAAACTTAACAATGTACGGCGATGGTCCCCCAGCGTCTCGCTACAAGAATTAGTGTCAATCCCAGCTGCCGAGCGCACGAAGTGGACTCTCACCTCTATATCGGAGGAACCAGCTACCGGAGTGATCCAGGGCCACTGCGGGGCACGATAAGCGACGACGTTCATAAATGGATAAGACGCATGAACGAGCCTTTGGTCCACCACTGTAGATTGTCCGCTGAGCCGAGCGGTCAGATATCCGTTCCCTATATCAGCGGAAGAGGGCACACTCACAGCTTGTCGTTTACCAGGGGCCATCGTTGAAGGTCCCTCCTTTGGGGGTGTCGCTTTCGTTTGTGACGGGGTGCTAGAATGAGGCGGCGCCTCGGAGGGCGTTTGGCGGGGCGTCCGATTGTGACTGTGTTTAGTCCTCACTCTTCTGAGCCACTTTCCGATGGTTCGATGATTCCCCTTAGATGACGCGGGGTTGTCAGAAGGTGGCTTTGGGTGAGGCATCTCGACAGACGGAATCATCGGTGGCCCTGGAGAGGAATGCGGTTTAGCGGGGGATGAGTCCAGTGCTGGTGGACAACACTCGAGATGGTTTTCACGCGATTCCGGCGAGGGAGGCTCCAGTGTTGTTAGCATGAGGTAAAAAGGACCTTATCACTACATACCTCGTCGTAGTTGAACAATTGAGCGGATGTGCTTGGGGGCAACTCGATCTGTTACCACCATCAGTGATGCGTCTTCGGGTAGCAACCGTGCTAATTCTTGCCTCGAGCAGAGCATCGTCATCATCTTGGCTACCCGTCTCCAATTCCGGGGGATTGGAATGTGTTCCATCGGGCTGTTGGTCAACTACCTGCACATAATATTGGATCAGCCGACCATTCTAGCGACAAGATGCTGCTGACTTACATCAGGAGGGTTTTGTTTGTCTTCTTGGTGCTGTTCGTGTTGACGGTCAGGCTGATCTTGAGGTCTTTCCGAGTCGGGTGATACCTTGGTTCCATATGTCAGCATCCGGAAACCCCGCATCAACAAATGGAGACATGGGTACGGCAAGCTGATCCCTGCTGACATACATTAAGAGAGTTTTGTTTGTCTAGTTGGCGCTCTTCGTGTTGACGGTCAGGCTGATCTTGAAGCCTTTCCGAGTCGGGTGATACCTTGGTTCCATATGTCAGCATCTGGAAAACCCATATCAACAAATGAAGATGTAGGTACTCACGTCTTGGGTCTGAAAACCGCGAAGGGAATGTTCTGAGTGCTGTCGACGACTGAAAGTGGCGACCACTCACATTCTTCAACAACGAAGGTGTCTGTTCGAAAACCGTATTACTTAAAGGTCCGGGATAGTGGGCGAATCACACACATTGCCAGCTTCCCATCCCCTACCACTGTTCAATAACGTCCAATCGTAGATACCATCATCTTGCTCTCCAATATTTTTGAGAACCCTGGCGAACAG
>JBBPRK010001495.1:0-11892 GCA_038093075.1 Boletus patriciae | reverse complement strand
TGCCGCACGTCTCGTGCCCGTACCGCCGTTGGACGGGTTGACGGCCAAGGAGACGCAAGAGCTGCATGCGCTCTCGACGGCCCTCGCGCGCGCGCGTTCGGGCCTCGTCCAGGAGCTCGTCAAAGTCTTTCACGTCGTCGAGGTAGGCGGGCGACCCCCGATCGGCGGAAAAGCAGGCACCAAGCGGGAAGGGACGATCGGGGATCTGATTCTGCCCATCCCGGGAGACATTCGACATACGTCTGCCGTTCCGTCCCGTCCGTCCTCGCGCGCTCGACTATTGACATATGCATGTGGTCCCGTTCCAGGATACCCCCCAGACCACATCAACGCCGTCATCACGCACGCCATCCATTTCCTCGGCTTGCTCATGTTTTATTTGGGCGTCAAACTCCCCTTCGAGACGGAATGGACCGGAAAAAAGTTTGGGGTCGGACAACCGTGGATCGGGGCCGGTAAAGGTGGCGAGTCGGGCAGTTGGGCCAAGTACGTCCCTTTCCATGTCGATTTGCGTGCTCCACACGCGGTTTTCACGTTGATCGGGTATCTAGGTGGACGACGCGACACCCATTACATCTCACGGCGGCCTCGTCGCCTTCGTCTCCGCCGACCCCTCTCCCGACGTCGACAGCACCGACGACAGAGTCCTCGACGACCCTCGCACCGCCCACAGAACCCAAGGCATCCTTTACGACCGCATTCGCAATGCTGCTCTACAACGTCTGTTACCTCACCCATACCCAGAGCGTCGAGATACCCTCTCCCAAGTGGGCGATGCGCTCGGAAACCTACGGGCGTTGTGTTGTAGCGGCGAACTGGGATGGTACGTCATCTCCGCTCGTTTGTCGTCTTATTTGACGGATCATGTCAGGCGTTCGCACGAAACGACGCCGAGTTTGCCACCTCCGACACCCCCCTCATTTCCGCTTGATTTTGCACAGGTCCTGCAAGCGACGACGGCGAGCCCGGCAAAGGGTAGGCGCCGTGTCGCTCTGGGATCGGGCGTGGCGCAGGACACCATGGCAGGCGCGGGGGCGGATCATAGGTCTACATCGGACCTGTGGTCTCCGATGCGGAGACGACCGGAGCGGATCTCAGAGGAGGAAGGGTGGGTGGTGGTGGAGGACAATGGGATGACGGGCTTGGATGACGACCAATGTACAGTAATTATTCAAGTAACCATTATACGTCACGACATAGAAGTAAGCATGGAAAGGAGATCGTCGACGTCCTCACTGGTGTCCCGGTTAAGTGTCCCGGTTGGCGGCAGCCACGCTCATCCGAACCACGTGTCCAACGCAGATAAAGAGAACAAACACTGGCAACAACTGGGACACTTGACCGGGACACTGAACGTTGTCTTGGTTCCCACCGTTCCGTCTTCCCAGGATTCTGTCTTTGCACAATCCAGGCTCCTTTTTTTCGAATCAGAACACGCAGCCGTCTTTGATACAACTTTACACAAGGTATACATTTTATCGTGTCCTTAGTGGTGACCACAAACAGGCTTTGGAACATATCTGTGGACTAGGATCAACAGTGGCACAATCGAGACAAAAAGGCACGCGTATGGCTCCTCGAGATAGGCCACTTCCTCCTCCGTCAACGTGATGTCGCTCACGATGCTCTCCTTAAGCCGCTCGATGGAGTTGACACCCACGATGGGGCTCGCGATCTTTTGGCCAACCCAGGCCAATGCGATGTGTGCCATCTTCACCCCCTTCTTCTTTGCGAGCTCCTCCACACGGTCGATTATGATCTTGTCGGCCTCCGAGAACTTCTTTTCGAATGCTGTGGCTTTAGCAGGGGTGAGTCGAACGGATTCTGTGCCAACAGGGCGGGCGAGGTCTCCCGCAGCGAGAGGCGCCCAAGGGATGACGCCGATCCCATTAAATTTACAGTACGCCAACATTTCGCGCTCCTACGTCGCGTCAACGATCGGCCTACCGCACTGACCCACTCAACGGGAGACATACCTCTTCGCGGTAGAGTAAGGAATACTCGTCTTGCATACTGATGAACTTGGTCCAACCGTTCTTCCCAGCCACCTCGTTGAGATGCGCGAATTGCCAGCACCGCACCCATTTCTTCAAAGAAGACCCAACAAGAAATCCTGAGTAGCGATGGGAAAACCTTGAGTGGTGCCCACGATTTGCAGGATGACCCTAAAATCAGTTGAGGCTGTGATCTAAAGCATGTGAGACTGATCTAATAACCTTCCGTAGCTCGGGTCTTTCATTGCTAGTGGATACTCCGCTTGACATAGTGCACGTCAGTCATGCTCAATCTCAATCATGGACTATTACCTCTAGCACCTATTAGACCATCGATAACTTCACACGCAACGACTACGCCGATATCTTGGAAGCGCTTGCAGAGAAGCATCCCCGCTTGCACGCAAGCTGAATCAATAGATTGTAGAAATGCGAACGAGTCACTAACTGCACATTTTTAACAGATTGACTTATTTCTATGACGACAATACCCTCTTAATCATGAGCCCATCCAGCTTGCACGAAAATGTCCTCACCACACTTAGTGACGTAGTCCACGACTTCACGAGCGCGATCGGTCACGATCCCAATGAATAGGAACCTCTACTACAGCACACCGCGTCAGCAAGGAGACGAAAGTGATATGAGACTCGCTATCCCTGATTTCCAGCTCATGATCGAAGTCAACACGGATACAAAACCTCGCATGATCCCAAAGTGGGTCGGTGAGGTCTCGTTCACCGTCCCCGCCCCTAAAACTCGTGACCACCTCAAGGAGATCGTCGCCTCCAAGGCCACCGTCGACCTCGCATTCATGTTCTCAATCCAAGCCCCAAGTGGGAATCTCCAAACATCGACACCCCCCGGGCGCAACAGCTGCACGCTGAACCCCTCGTCGATTACGATGCCTTTGATCCCACAGTCTAAGGAGGTGGTATTGGACCTGTCGTTTTTGGGGGGATCACCTGGACATCCATCACACGGGTAGCACTGGAAGTATATGTGCGTTCCCCTGAAGACGGCAAATTAATCATTGACATCGACCAACAAAGCAAGTACTCGGCGCGCAGGTATGTCCATCGCCCGCTTCTATACCGTTTTCTGACGATCTTGTAGCTACTTTACCCTTCCCTCTCCACAGAGGACGTCGACCAGTTGCTGGTCAATGCGTCCAGAGCACTCAAGACGTCGGTTCTTGCCGTGATGGAGTCAAGCACCGCAGAGCCCAAGTGCATTGAGCAAGTACGTCAATCAACGGCGACCTTGACGGTGCCCTGGGAGAGCTTGCTCCGCTCCCTGCGAATGGCTGTCCGCGAGTGCGTGTACGAGCGTTATCTCAAGTGGTACACTTCGTCAGGAAAACGCAAGTACTCTCCACAGCCCTCGGAATCCGTCTCTAGCAAGAGGGCGAAAAAAACAGAGTAGTTGGACGTTCATAGCAATTGTATTATGTGTGCCATTATATTCGTGTACCCTCCGTGTACTACATAGTATACCATGAAGTTGTGTCTCCCCGCGCGTGACACGGCAAATTCCACATCCTCTTTGCACACGCACGATGGCTCCAAATCATTCTGATACAGCTCCTTTGATTCAGTCTACCCGAACACGACGCCTTCTTTGTGGACCAACTGTCGACATGCATACCCAGAGCCGTGACGTCAAAGTCGTTCCTGTAGTACCATCGCCATCGCCATCGTAGCTGAGACTTGCGGACGTGAGTAATTCACTTGTCAATGGTCTTCATCATCTGAAGCTGCTTTCTAGCTCTCACGTATATCCCTGCGATTCTCAACAAGTACCGTACTGCGGAGCTTAATGTACGGACCGGCTGTCTCAAAGCACTGACGAACGTGTTCGAATACGTGGGCCCACAATCTGCTTACTACGTCGACTCAGTAGTCACCATGCTGGAAGACGCGCTCACAGACCATGACCCTGTCCACCGTCAGACAGCAAGCGTCATCCTAAAGCATCTGGTTCTTGGCGTGGCAAGGTCTCGGCTGTGAAGACTCGATGCTCCATCTCATGAACCTCGTATGGCCCAACTGTTTCGGAACATCTCCACACGCCATCCATGGAAGCCATTGAGGCCATGCGCGTGACGTCGGGCCCAGGTGACCTTCTCAGCTATACATTCCAAGGCCCGTTCCATCCTGCGTGTGAGGTTCGTGAGGTATGTCTTGCTCGATCGTCTGCCAGTGCGCTCACCGCTCGCTCCCTTCTCTAGGTCTATTGGCGCATCTAGAATTCACTGTATCTCGGCGCTGCAGACACGATGGTACCGTTCTATCCTGATCTCAGTGAACTGAGCGAGGGTCAAAATGTGTACGATCGTCATCCGTTGCAGATGTTTGTGTGATGCGTGTACGATGGACCCAAGACCATCAAGAGACCCTGTAGAAGCGACGGACAACGGCACGCGTCGTACAGATAACGACGACGACTCGAGCTACGACGACGCCCCCCCTCCCCCTCCTTCGTCCCCACCCACCTCGCGATGGCGCGACGGCGCGACGATGACGAGGAGGGCGACGCGCCTTCACCCTTTCCCTCTTCTCCACCCACCTCGCGACGACAACGCGCCCTCTCCCCCTCCCTCGTTCTCACCACCTCACGATGAGGCGACCATGACGCGCCCCCTCCCACTCCCACTCCCACACCCTCGTCCTCACCACCATTCCCTCCCGTTCGCCTCTTCGCCACCCACCTCGCGATGACAACGCGTCTCCCTCACTCTTCATCGTTCTCGCCACCTCGCGATGAGGCGACAACGCCCCCTCCCTCGCCCTCGCCACCATCCCCTCCCGTTCGCCTAACCTTTCCCTGAAGTTTTCAGACCGCCCGGGGATCGTTGGGTCTCCGTCTGTTTACCATTCAGCGTAGCGCACAAACGCCGCACAATGCGTGTTCACCCAGCGCAGAGCCCAGATGGACGACCAACCCGCATCATCCCAGCGCGCGCGCGTGCGCACGTCCAACCCGTGCTGCCTACAGCACGCCGTGCAGCGTGCGCAACTCACCCCCCGGGGGGTCGCAAACGCCCTCCCAAACTCGCCGTGCGTGCACCTGCAGCCCACTCAACCATTACCCTCGAAACGCGTCCCAAGCACACCTCCTCATGCATCTCAGCACCGCACCCGGGCCCTGTCCGCCACCCCTTGTTGCCATGCGCGCTACATGCACCACCCGTCTAGCGGCACCCACTCGTCTGGATCGTTGGGGATGCGTCCCTGGTGAGTCATATTCCGATACGACCCACCCTCTATTCACGTCGCCACCCTCTCTACAGTCGCTATTGCCGAGGGCGGCGTCAATGGCGCCATCCCCTCCACTGGCACAACGATCAGTAGCGTCGGTTTGAGACCGAGAAACGAGCCATCTCGACGATGCCCTAACTTTCGCGCGTTCGGTGCGGGCGTGCGCATCGTACGTTTCACCTCGTTTCTCTTCGACTTTGTAGTTGAACGCGTTGCAAACCTTAGATGCTCTACCCCTCGACCATCTAAATCGCCTCCCTGAGAGAGCGAGGTCAAAGGCCCCACTGGTGTTCTTGTATTACTTACGTATGTTGGTATCGACACGTCCAAGAACCTTGACCATGCGTATGAAGCTGCATGCATACACATGTACACACTACTTATAAAAAACGCTCAAAAACACCCGCAAACGTCTTGTCCATCGGAGTGCGGGTCACGTATCGACACAAGCGTACGACTCTCGCTTGGATATTGGAAACATCACGGCGTTCGAGCTGCATCATATTGCCCACTAGACATGCATACTGACCTACTGCGTGACGTTCTACATCCAGCGAATTGTATCCATCATGGTTCATCATCAGGTCGTCGGCATTGAACACCTTTCGGACTGCACTGATAGGCACGGTCAACTCGGTTTGGTACTTTTGTGATGCACCGAGTTGGAGCTGACCTTGTACTGGTTCATCCATGCAGGGTTGATGTTGAAGCTGTCGCTACACACGGACTTGACGACCTGGCAACTCGCTGTCACCGGTAGGCGTTCGAAGTAAGACCTTTGTTTTTGTTCTATGCGCTGGCCTGGTCGCACTCCCAGTCGTCGCTCGGCGACGACATGCGTCATGTATGAGGTGCTGTGAAGCCAAGCTAGCATGCACCTAAAAGCACGCCGCTGGTAGCTACGTCCCTCGTTGGCCATTTCGGCGCAATACCGCGTGTCCGTCGGTTCGCCCCAGTGAGGCAGAAGGGCGTGCAAAAGGTACGAGTGAGATATGGAAGCAAAGGCATTTAGCTCCGGCTTGCCTGTAGTCGTCACTAGAGGAGTGTAATTGGACGAGGATGGCAGTGGCTCGTAACATAGTCACCAAGGGAGCAAAAGCGCGACGCACATTATAAAGCCACTGGCATGAGCCACGAGATGAAGCAATAGTACCTGTAAATACTGTTCCAGATTCGACGACGGAAAGAAAGGCCATACCAAACAACCTCTGTACTTCATGGTCGGCACCATGCTCGAATCGATCTAGTAGCGAAACGCCAGAGAGGTCCTAGGTTGGTCATCCTGTCAAAGAGAATTTCTGCACGACATGAGCAGTCCCGGTGATAAGCTCGCAGAGGTCAAGTATAGAGACCATCTGTAGTAGGATCAAGACGATAGTAACTGACCGGAGAGTGCTGTGGTGGGAGAGAGGTGGTCGCGTTTGCTGCTGATCTGGGAGTGACTCGCGTAAGAGAAATCTGGCCATAAAGCATTTTCAAACCAGCCCTGAGTCCTGCTCTCGAAAAACCCCCGCTCGAAAAATGATCTCGTCCCGCAGTGCTGTGAGTACTGTTTTCGAAAAATCACCGCTTGGAACATGATACCAACCCCAACCTGCGCGATGATAAAAAATGGCATCACATCCTGCCAAAACGAAGCGACTCAGTACGATCAGGAGAAGAAATGTCGGGTTGACACACAGCCAGTTGAGAAACGACGTCGAGTCCGGCCAGCGAGGCAGTGTTATTCAACGCGTAGAGCGCAAGCATAACGGTATTGGAAACCGCAGATATGATATGGCGCCCGACTCGACGACGATATATATCGAGGACGTGTTTCGATTGCCCCGTGTCCGTCAAGGAAGCCAGTTGTCGGTCCACCCACCAGAGACGCCCCGCGATCGCCACCGTGCCGGACAAATTGAGAGGGCAGGGCTATTCGATGCGTAAAACGCAACTTGAAGTTACAACTATGTTGGTGGCCGAAAAGATGGCGTTCGATTCAACGAGGGCGTATCAGGGCTGTGAAAAAACCCGTAGTACTGTACTAGTGGTGTGGTCAAATCTGATTTGCTCTATTTTAGTGCTCGCCAATCTTAATCATGATCCACGCCGCTTCAGCCATTCAGTCAACCCTTCTCAACCTGCCATGTCCTTAACGCTGCAGCTCCCCAACATCCACCATCATCTCATCGCATTTTTTCGCCAGTTCATGTCGCAACCACCTCCGACTGACGTTCAAGGTCTCTTCATCGGCTTCCGCGAGTGTGTGGTCGATACCTTTGGATGGCATGACATGCTGCGCGATAGCGCCAACTTATGCAAGCTGGAGCGCATAGTCTTTTGCAAGCAAAAGAATGGCAAACGTCACGAGTTCCTTGTGCTCTACTTCTCCCACCACACCCATACATCTGCCCAGGCAGCAGTCGTTGTAGACCGTGCTGTGAAGGACCCCTCCCAGTCCTCTGCAATCGTTTCTCCGAGTCTTTCCTCTCAACAGGCCACACCGGCATGTGATATGGTGCACATTGTTGGCCAGGGTGTCAGTCTCAATGCTTACCTCTCCAAGACCTATGGCGCATACCATCGACTCTGCGTTCTCAAATACTCGGATCTGACCCCCTCCATGCCTCAGCCTCCCTCGGCGATTCAAATTTCTAACCTTCTCCTCGTTGTGACCGAGCACCAGCCAGACTACAAGCTATACGAGCACAATTGCTACTGGTTTGCAGACATGGTGTTCGAGGCCTCCAAGAAGCTCTTTCCCGGGCACCAAGAGCAGTGCTATAGACACGACGACCGTGGTCGATGTCGTTTGAACCTTCCGATGTTTGCTACACACAACCTCCCAGACATCTGTGAAGAGTACAGCAGAAGATCTCCACAGATGCGCAGGGTAGGACAGGATGTGGTAGACCGGCAGGTTAGCCTCTTTCCCGATTGTTCCTACCAGTGATACGTATTCCCCTGCATCGTCAACAGGAATTGGAGCAAAGACTGGCGGAAGAGCACAGAGGCCGTGAAGCAGCGGAACGAGGCCGTGAAGCAGCGGAACGAGGCCGTGAAGCAGCGGAACGAGGCCGTGAAGCAGCGGAACGAGACCGTGAAGCAGCGGAAAGTCGTTGCAAGCAATTACAGGCCGAGTTGCAAGTGGTAAGACAAGCGCAGCTGTGTACGTCTGTGAATTGAAAGGACGTGTCGAGCAGACGTCATTTGTTTCTAGCCTACTTCATTGTCGCATGTATCATTCTACTAGTAGTATCATCCACTTTGTACAAAAGCACACTTGAGACTTGTCCCAAATTCTTACACTGTCGCCCTAATTGGGTGTCTGTGGTAATGGACTGACACATCTCAGTTTGGCGACTCGTAGCGAACTCCACAAACTTTGGTCCGAGACTAGCACACTTTATGACACCCATCTGTCGTCCACCCGCCAAATCCGTCCGCTCCCAAATCGTGCGTGCATCATACACGGCCTCCACTTTCTCCCGTGGATTCCCTCCTCAGGCGTCTCGCTCACGATTTATTGCAGGCTCATGATGATCGGGATGGGTGGTAACAACGGCTCTACGCTTTGCGCTACTATCCTTCCAAACAAGCACCAGATCTCCTGGCACATCAAGGGTGGTATCCAGCAGCCCAACTACATTTGCTCCGTCCTTCGTGCCTCCACCATCCGCATTGGTTCTGAGCCCGGAACCGCCAAAGAAATCCACGTTCCAATCTGCGACGTGCTCCCAATGGTTCACCCTAACGACCTTGTCTTTGGAGGGCGGGACATCTCGAGTATGCCGATGGACAAGGCCACGGAACGTGCTCGCGTGCTCGACTATGAGCTCCAGCGCCAAGTGAAGCCACACATGGCTCTCCTTGGCTCCCCTCTTCCTTCTATCTACTATCCCGACCTCATCGCCGCCAACCAAGGGGCCCGCGCCGACAACGTTTTCCCTGGTACTGATAAACAAGCTTATCTCGAGCACATCCGTGCCGACATCCGTCGCATCTAGGCTGAGCACCAGCTGGACCGTATCGTCGTGTTCTGGACTGCCAACACCGAGCGTTGCAGTGACATCATCCCAGGCGTGAACGACACGACCGACAGCCTTCTTACTTCTATCCGCTCCTCGCACCCCGAGGTGTCTCCTTCGACCCTCTTCGCCGTCGCTGCCATCCTCGAGGGCGAGCCTTTCGTGAATGGCGCCCCCCAGAGTATGTTCGTGCCCAGTGTCAATGAGCTTGCCAAGCGCGAGAAGTCTTTCACTGGTGGCGATGACCTCAAGTACGGGCAGACGAAGCTCAAGCCTGTCCTCGCCAAGTTCCTCGTGAACGCGGATGTCAAGCCGTTGTTCATTACGTCCTACAGCCACCTTGGTAGCAACGATGGCCACAACTTGAGCGCACAAGAGCAAGGAAGTTAGCAGGAGGAGCGTCGTTGACGACATGGTTCACGCGAACCGCTTGCTCTACAAACCTCCCGTTCCCGGTGCCAAGGGCAAAGCAGCTAACGGAGAGCACCCTGATCACATCATTGTGATTATGTCCCCGCAATCGGAGACTCCGAGGGGGCTATCGACGAGTATTACTCTGAGATTTTCTGTGGTGGCAGGCAGATCACCAACATCTCTAACGAGTGCGAGGTGCGTATACCTCACTACATCCCGGCTTCACTTTTTTCATGTTTTTCGATGCGCAGGATTCTTTGTTGGCGACGCCGCTCATCTTGGACTTGACCATCCTCGCGGAGCCCCGTCCTCGCGCTCGTCCCCCTCTCGCCTCGCGCCCATCTTCGCCCTGGCACGCAGGAGCGACGACACAACGCGTGTCGCACCGCCCCCCTCGTCCTCGCCGTCGCCCTCTCCGTCGCCTCTCCGTCGCTCTCGTCCTCGCCGCCGCCCCCCTCGCTCAGATCTTCGTCAGGTGGGGACGCCATCATGCTGCAGCACTGGCACGAACGTTCGACGTCCTATCGCTCCGATCCTCGCCGTCTCACCCACCCTCGTCCTCACCCTTTCTTCGCCCCTCGCCCTCACCTCGTCTTCACCCCCCCACCCGCCTTCACCCCAGTCTTCGCCCTCGCCCTCGCCCTATCTCCCCACTGGATTCACAGGTTTGTCGGGCAGCTGGGGGTGGTGGTATGCCCTCTGAGAATTAACGACTTGCTCTCGTGGCTGACAAATCTCGTCTGTAGCCAACGACTTCAGCATGAGTCGAGGTGACTCACCGCTGGCTGGCGCCGTTTGTTGCATCGTCATTGCTATCGTCTCTTCCACCGTCCTTTCCACCTCCCTGGACCTCTCGACAATCGTTGATGCTTTACCTCCCGACTTCCATGCGACCTGCGGACACGCTCGACATATTCGAGCTGTCCGTTTCCTTTCGATCGGATGGGGTCGAGACTGGGGGAAATAGAGCAATGGATGTGATGGAAGCTGGGTGGGCGTGTTCGTGTTCGTATTCGGTAGGTTGCGGGTGCAGTAACACATCGAAAATTGTTGTGAAATCAACGGAAATACCTACCACATGGCAGGCATGGACAAGGATGCAGGCGTGATTCACCCACGAATGGGTGATGCCGCCTCTTCAGTTGGTCTCGTCCATCCTTCTGCCGTCGTCCCCGCCACCCCTCCCGGTCCTCCTCCCGCCGCAGGTCTCCACGCTACCCTCGGCCTCATCCTCACCGATGCACCTGTTTCCCCAAAAGGTTTACAGTCTGCACTCACCTATGCCGTAGAGCGAAGCTTCAACTCCATCTCCGTCGACGGCGACATGTTCACGAATGATACCATTGTCGTCTTGGCAAATGGTGCCGGTCACCATGCAAACGCATCCAACCCCACCGAAATTGGCGAATCCACAGATCATCAAGCATGCACCACATTCATCGCAGCATTTTCCACCGACCCGGCCAAGCTCGTCGTTCGGGATGGTGAAGGTGCCACCAAGTTTGTTGGTGTCTGTGTCGAGGTGGGTTTGCGTATCCTTATGGCCCATTTCCTACTTGGCGGCGAATGATCTTTCTTATTCTTGTTTCATCGCGTTATCCGTTCGTTTGTGATATCCTTCTTATGATACATTTTCCTGTTCATCGCGATTGATCCCCTGACCACTACAACAATTATGTAGAACGCAGCTTTGTATGTGGACGCCCACTGCGTCGCGTCGACTATCAGCACCTCGGCGCTCGTGAAAACCGCCCTCTACGGCGAGGACGCAAAGTAAGTCATTCGGAATCCAGTTTTCTTATGCGAGCCATGGCCGTACTGATTGCGATGTACTATCACTCAGCTGGGGCCGTATTCTCTCCTCCACAGGCTCTACTCCACTTAGCACCCCCTCCACCCAAACCTCGTCAGCGTCACATTTCTTGCACGCATCGTATAACCCAAACCAACTTCAATCTTCACGTACGTAACGACACTCAGATTCTTCAAGTCAAATACACCTTCGGCCTTGAAGCACAGACACATCCTTACCATGTCACTGTCGTTCAAGGCCAGCTCAAGCGCAAGCTCGGTAGTATCTTTCCCGGCATCCACCATGAAATATGTCAGACATTCGAAGAAATCCTTCCTTCTAGTGGAGCCGGTGAGCATCACCTCTTGACAGTCCTGCGAATCAGGTCCGACTGCGATCCCTACAGGCTGGGTGGGCGTCCC
>JBBPRK010001494.1:0-11901 GCA_038093075.1 Boletus patriciae | reverse complement strand
CACGGATCACTGCGGGTGACCCTTCACGGACGGCACTGCCTGCGTTTCCCATCACCGCCGCCAAGGTGGCCGCATTCCTTCACAATGAATCCACTCGTGAAAAGGTGAGCCTCACTTGTGCCCTCTCCCCCTGCCACCTCACCGAGCGGTCTTGTCTCATGCAGCTCAAGCGGGGAAGCAGGTCCAAGACGGTTGAAGGCTCCTCGCTGGGCAAGTCCCACATCGCGCAGGTTGTCAATGCCTTGGAGAACCACAGGCTCAATCATGAGCATGAGTATCCACGAGACCATGAGACCCAAGTCAGTCTCCGGAAGGATGTGCGGATCCACACATTCGAGCCAGCCTTGAAGCACAATGAACCAAGCAGGATCGAGAAGTCCCAGGCAATCAAAGCTGCCAGGACCACCTCTGGTGTGTCATCTCAGCTTGCCACCACCTCCATTGTCATGATCGCTGACGGGGATGCACCAGACATGTACTCCAAGGAGGAGCTTTTCTGGTGCTCACTCTGGGCACTGACCGACTTCTTGGGGAAACATCACGTCTTCGTTGGTCTGCGTGACTGTGTGATGCTGCTGCTCTCGGTGGCAACCGTGTTTTGTGGTGAGAGTTGTCGTATGTTGCATTGGTCTGACTTGTTCAGAACCATGGCACCTTTGGACCAGATGACCGAGGTTGAGGTGAGCGCCCCGGGCTGAGTCTTGCTTGATTGGATGCTTAACGCAGTCGGACATGCAGGTCCTTGCTGCGCTCACTGACAATGCCAAGCACAACCAGCATGGGCGGGTGGATGAACATGGTGTCATCCGACATCGCCACCCGGAGCTCTGTGCCATCGGGGCACTCGCATTGATGTTTTTCGGTCACTTCCATGTTCTCAACTGCACACCTCCAACCTTTGCCCCCAACTTCACGAACAAGGACTATGGTGAATACGGTCATTGAGAGTGGTACTCCCACTATGTTTTCAGTGCTGGGTCAACGAAGAAAGAAATGTTGTATGACAGTAAGTCTCTGTGTGCTCGTCGCAAGCAGCCCGAGCCTCGTGCTGATGAGGGCAACCCCCACCACCTGAAAGACCATCACAAGCGCATCATGGTCATGCACAAAAAGAACAACTTCGACATCACGAAGAAGACCCACGCTGGTAGGCACTATGCAGCACAGACTGCATGCGCACATGGGGCCAGCACGAGTGGCACCAAGGCACTTGGTGGCTGGAATGAGAGCGGGTCGTTCAATTCAGTCTATGACCATGTGTTCCCCCTGGATGCCCTGCTTGGAGCTGCAATGTACAATGGGCGGTGTCCCGAAGAGTACGCACTCCCTTGTGGTTGCCTCAGTGAGTGGTGCCCCCTTCCCGTCCGAGTTGTGGGCATATCTGGGTGATTGCTGATTGTGCTGCGATCCCCACAGTCCCACCCTGCGATTTGCTCACAGAAATATTTCCCTTCGTCGAATCAGCCCAGGCAGAACTGCAGGAATGTGTGTGCAAGTCGTCACTGGCGACTGACATTGCCCTCAAGCAGTTCCTCTCTGTCCTCTCTTGGTTCTGCACTGTCCTGCTTCAGGACGGTGCTGTCCTTTATTCCCAACACCCTGAGCTTCCCATTTTTCGGTTTCACCCATTCAATACACCACAGTTCCAGTTGTTTGCGGCCCAGTTAGTCCAACAGGTGGCGAATGCAGAGGAAACCTCCCGGCTCGCCTTTCGGAACTTGCCATAGCATCTGATCACCAGCCTGCGAGGGGTCATCACCAACATGTCCCTCGAGCAACAAGCACAGCGAGCAGAGAATGAACTCTGTCTTGCGGTCCAGCGACACCTTGGGACACAGGATGCTTTGCTTGCTGAGCTCGCCCGATGGCCCAGTGGTCGGAGGACTATGAGCAGACAGGCTCTGAGTCTGCCATCTGAAGCATTGGTGCACCCGACGTGTACCTCCAAGTCCACAGCTCTGTTTCCAGTCCCAGCAGCTGCCGAGAATATGCCGACAGCAACCACTGCCACCATGATGGCAGGAGATCCACGCTCAGCAACATGGGCGAGCCTCATTGAGCACTATGGAAGAGCCCGGCTTGACGCCCATGAATGGGAGTGGAAAGATGGTGACTGGCTCCCTCGCTACTGATATCAAGCTGTTGGGGCGATCACAGAGCTGTGGACAGAGTACACCAAGGGCTTGGGAGGCCATCTTTCAACCCGCAAGCTCAAGGAGTGCTGGGGTGTGAAGTGGCGGCGGAACGAGGGTGGTCTGAAGACTGAGGGGGGAAGGCGTGCAAAGGTCACGACCCTCATAGAGGAACTTGCTGCGAAGCGGAACTGGAGTGTGTCCCTTGCACTGAGATTTATCAAGGAGAAGTACAAGACTGACCCTGCCTATCTCGGCAAGGTGCATTCTGTGACTACCTTCAGAAGGACCATGGCCGGGGCTACAAGGCTGTTCTAGAGGCTGCTGCTCATTATCCTTAGGTCTGTGAGGGTGATCTGTTTCACCCCAGATGTGACAGTATTTTATTTTCCTCGTTCCTTTGTAACTGTGTTTACAATGTGAGCCAGTACCATTGCACATATGATGTCCTGGGACCTTTTGTTCCACCAGTCAATTCTGCAGTGATGGGTGAATGGAGAAGAACTGATCAATCATCGTCTTCCTTCCTCAGCTTTGTCAACAGCTGGTGTGCCCCAATCTTCCATGTGTGGTCTCCACACATCTCAATGATGTGGTCCCTCAGTGTCGCACCACATGCACTGTACTTGCACAAGAGGGCTACAGCCTGTGTGGCCTCTGACATCCACGTCGAGCCCACACCCAGTGTCCTCTGAATCTCGTTCTTCCGGATCAGCTTTGGGCGCTTTTGTTTGCCGAGCGGCTGGGAAAGGACAGTGAGGATGAGTGACAAAAGTCGACTTGAAGGCCACTTGCGCACCTGCAATGGTGATGGTGTCTGGCTGTAGCGCTCCGAGAACTGGACAGCAAATCACCACGATGCCATAATGTCAGCATTCATCTGCACGTGGTGCTGGCCCTGCTTGAATGCAGTATAGCCGTCCTGTGATTGGGCCGCCTCCACCAGCCACTGGACTGTTGGAGAGACCCGATCAGACTTGTTTGTGACACCGGCACACTGTTTCAAGTCAGGGGATTCAAGTTGGAGGGGCAGCTGACTCGGAGGGGGTGGCGGCAGGTGGAAAGAAACAGTGAGGTCGAGTGAGTTGTTGGCGGGAACACACACGGTTGGTGTGTTGGTGGGGGTGTCAACGACATTCAGTACAGCAGTGGCAGTCTTGAGATGTTGACTGTACTCAGGCTGCATCGGGTCGGGATATGATACGTCCATAGCACCTGATCGAGGGGTCATGTGAGCGGCCACACGGCACAGCACGGTTTGACAACAAAAAACACACCCGGAAGATGGGGGACGTGTGCAGCCAACCGCTTGATCAGCCGTTGCATGTCTACCTTCCACTCGTAAGTGAGGGTGTTGGTGGGTCTGACTTGTGGGACCTTGATCGAGAATGCGCTCCGCTGGTCCTCCACACCAGGGGACGTGAACATCACATAGGCGTCCACCTCGATGTCCTCAGCCGCAGCAATCAACTGCAACACACAGG
The DNA here is from genome assembly GCA_038093075.1 of Boletus patriciae. Taxonomy (NCBI): domain Eukaryota; kingdom Fungi; phylum Basidiomycota; class Agaricomycetes; order Boletales; family Boletaceae; genus Boletus; species Boletus patriciae. The sequence goes on along the minus strand of JBBPRK010001494.1, from coordinate 8,285 downwards.
CATCAGTTTTTTTTTGTCCTTTTCGAGTGAGTGGCGAGTGAGAACCAAGGCAAACCGAGCCCTGCAACAATTGTGACATGAAACGCAAAGCAGGAAAGAGAGAGAACAAAATGAAATGAAATGAAACAAAATGGTGAAATGAAGAAAAGAACCAACCTGCCCGTCGTCCTCGTGCCCGTCATCCAGTGGGCTCGATGCACTGCCCCAGTCACCGAGTCCCCCAAGTCCGAGTCCTGTGTCACCTTTGCACAGCGCAAGTGTGAGCGCCTCGCTGACTTGGACATTTGTCCGTGCATGAATGTGGAACACACCTTCCTGTGTGCCTCACACCTCCCATGTCTCGTCGTGGCACTCCTCGTCCCTTTGAACCTCGTTGGATGGTCCTGGAGTGCCAGGACCAGAGAGGGGTCTCACGACCATGACCTCCTTTGTGAACCTGAACGTGCGGTTGAGGAGCATGTTGCGCATGCAGTCCACGTTCGTCTTCATGGTGAACTGGCGCTTGCTGTCATGGTAAGGCCACTTCTCGACCTGGCGCTGGACCATTGCGACAAGTTCCTCACAACGCCTGCCTTCGCTGAGGACAAGAGCGATGTGAGTGGTGTCAGCTTCTGTCCAGCTTGGAGATTGAGGCAGGGCCCCGCCGCCCCTACCACTCGGTCAGTACTCACAGATCGTTCATGTCATACGGCACCTCCATCATCTCTGTCATGACCGACCGCTCGTGGCCGTTGATCCTCCTTGTTTCAAGCTCCATCGCCTCGTTTTCTGCTTATTTCGGCCTTGTGTCTGCGATGAGTCCTTTGTTGCTGTTGGTTGATGGTTGAGTTGAAGGGAGTGCGAGGGGGACAGGAAAGGGAACGACAGGGGCCGTGCGACTTGCCACACCCCTTTCGCAGCTCATGCCGAGTCTTCGCAGTCATTCCGCTTGTTGCATTGCATCCAATGGTGAGTATATCGAGTAAGCAAGTGTATTGCTGCAGCCAGGGTCACCACCCACCACCACCGCTCCACCATGGGAAAAGGTCACCGCGTGTCAATGCGGTGGCCACTAGGGGCCGAGTACATATTCATATTGGATTGCTGATAAGTATTCCTTTTCATTGTTATTGCTACCTTTCTTTAGGCAAGCATTTCCACCTATCAGGCTACATGCTTGGGGGGGAGTGTTGGAGTATTTCATATATTCCATATTTGGTACCATTTGATTACCTAATCATAGCTACATCGCACACTAGCTTTTACATACCTTAGCTTACTTACTGACTTACTGAGTATTCTACAGGTCATCCCACTATACCGGCAGAAAATAAGCTCAAGAAATGGGGACAACCCTCGTTTTGGGCCGCTGATCGCCAAAGTATGACCATTGGGACAGTACCAAACTAACTACTCGTTCCCCACAAGCTCTGCTTTGGCATACATGTGGCGAATGACAGTACTGTGACAACAACCAACTTTACGATCTTGAGAACTACTGCTTTATTTTTCTTCATTCAAGTTCGTAGGCGTAGGTATAATACGAGAACTAAGATGTGTGCAATAAAATTGTGAGATTGTTGTGTATTTAGTGGAGTGCTGAAAATTGAGTAGGTGCCAGTTCGGGGGGAGGGGATAGTATGTTCATCATCCTGATCTCGGCGGCGATATCTGCTTGCTCACTTATACATTCAGGTTGAGTTTGAGGACAATGATCCACGCAACCCTGTCACCTACTCCCGCTTCAAGAAGTGGTACATTACACTTGTTGTTTGCAGGTTCACCAGTGTTACAGGTACTTGCTCATCGACTGTGTCTTGCGAACACCGTTAATTTTATCTTCCAGCCACTGCTTCATCATCCTTCGTGATGGGGGCTGAACCCATGACACACAATCTGCACTGTACTCCGTTCTAGGCTACGCTTGCACTCTGCGTTTATCCACTGGGATTTGCACTCGTCCCACTCTTCTTGACTGCACTTAGCAAAGTGGTTGGGAGAAGGCCGATTTATCTTGTCACTGCCTTTTCTTTGGTGTTGTGCTATGCGCTCGCCACAATCTTTACTCTAGTATCTTCAGACTGACCACATCAACTCAGTGCTTTGCAGGTTTAATACCATCCATTGGGTCATCATCACGCATGCCCTTGGTGGTGCGTTTGCCTCGACTGGTTCCACTTTGGTAGGTGGTACCATTGCAGATATCTGTGAACCAGCCAAGTAGGTGCTTTTTCGCCTATGCCATTCGATGGTTGACACATTGCTTAATCTCATCAGGCACTGTAGAGCACTGCTCAGCTCTAGGTTGGGATCTCGACTTTCCGAGATTTTCTAGCTATGTTTCCCATGCTCGACCAGTCGGGTCCGGTCCATATTACCAGTTTCCAGAGTCCCAGGAATCCGGTTCCCATGGTAGACCGGCCGGCCTAACTTTATTCCGCTTTTAGTAACATTCCTTTCAACCATCTTGTGTTTATTGACATTCGGATACCTATTATTTAGAGTTCCGAACCTTATTTACAGTAACTACACAGTCCTGGGCAATTCCCGGACTATAAAGAGTTTGTACTTTGCATTTTGAATGCATCTTTCTGCACCGATTTGATTCCACAAGCCTCGGGTACTTTCCCGTCGTCTTACTGCATGTCTGAGTCCACCACGGGGCTCGTTGACCACCTCCTGCAGTCCCGACCGACTGGTACTCGACCGGTCCACTTTCCCACGGTCCGGCCTACCTTCGAACACCTTGAAAACACCTTCTCCTCCTCTCCACTTTTCCCCGAGCCATCACTGACCTGTTTAGGACCCTCTTTGGGGACAAGCCTATCGCACCTCAGACCCCCACACATCTCCTGGCTGTCCCATCACAGTTAGGTTTGTTGTTCTACAGTGCAGTCTTTTGATGTCTCTTTTCCCCCTTGTAAACATGACCTGCACAGGGTTTGGACCGATGGTGTCCGGGTGGGTCGGATATAACCCACACCTTCAATAGAGCTAGTTTCAATGGCTTTATGCAATGTTAGTCTCTTTCGTCCTGATCTTGATCTAGTCTTCTATTAGAAACATCTCTCCAGATTCAGCGGTGTGTACTTTGTAATTGCTATGTTCAGCATGAAGGAGACCCATCAAAGTGTTATCCTGCAGCATCTTGCACAAGAGATAAGAAAGGAGACCGGGATTCGAGGCATCGCATATGAGTGGAGGAAACACAGCCAGCGCTGCGTGAACTTGTATGGATATCTTGCACCCGGCCAATCCGTAAGTGTCCAAACCTCGATGACAACAATATTCCCAGGTACATTTGCGGAGGTTCTGTTCACCGAACCTATAGCATTGAGCATAAATAAGCATAAGAGGGTAAATTGGCATGCTGGGATGAGTCGATGGTCTAATGCCACCTTTCCTGCAGCTCTGGATGTTCTTAATGTGGGGCATTCTGTTTTGCTTGATCAGGTAACGGTCTGTTTATCTGTGTTGTTCTATAGCTTATGGTATTTTGTTCTGTTTCACCTCTTTTCAAGACACTATATGGGTTTAACAGTGGCCAAAGCGGAATGGTATACACCACCATTGTGTGAGCAACTACTACCACCAGCCCTGCTCATGATTTCTAATGTCCATTTAGTGTTGGCACTTTCATAGGGCTTGGTGCGAATGTGTATTAAGATAGATTATACAGGTGAGGAGACCTGTTCACAAACCTTGCCTGTCTCTCATGCATCACTCGCAGACAAAACACTGCCCACAGGGGACCATAAGCCAGATTATACCTCACATGTATGGTTGCAGTTCTATTCCTTTTGGCAATGTTCATGTTTGCATGGACTGCCTCACCACCATGGATTGCCTCACCACATGTCCACTGGATCTGGCCGATCACTGCATTGACGGCAAGCCTGTTTTTAGATCTGTTGCCAGGACTGTCCTGATTACTTGCTATCCAGATCTTCATGTTCGGTGCCTTTATTGCCTACATGGTCGTCTTCTTGTATTTGGCTGACTGGTAGGATATCTCGATTTAATTTCGATGGTGTTTTCTGGTTCCTCCACTAGCTATGGCCCCTATGTGTCTTCTTCTCTGGCTGGACAGAGCCTGTGCTATACATCAGCGATTGACCGGTTGGGTGATCTTGGGCTCACATTGCCCTGTGTTTACAGGTAACCTGAACAGCTTACTGTGAAAGGGTACGACTAAAGTGGGAGGAGTAAGTCCTCCAGTCAAGTGTACATGAGACTGTAAGTACCTAAAGTGGGAGGAGTAAGTCCTACCCAATGTCAGTAAATAGATATTAGGAGTGTAGCTATGGCTTACCTCCAGTCAAGTGTACATGAGACTGGAGGAAAGGCGAAAAGGTGAGCGGTGTGTGTAGCCACACCACGAATGTCCAAAAAAGGAAATGTAGTGAATGTGGTTAAGGAAAGGTAAGTAATGTAGTATCTATGGGCTGTTCTCCAACACACCCCCTCAGACCAGAGATAATGAAGACCTTGCCGGCCTGAGTTCATGCGGCACGCGAGTGAACGGTTTCGTGAGTCTGTCAGCGGGTATTTTCGGCAGTCGGTACATGTGTGATTTCGGAGACTCCGTCCTTGATGAGTTTGTGCACAAAGTGGTATTGTGTTTTGATGTATCAACTTCGGCCGTGGAACTGGGCCTCTCTGGCAATTGCGATCGCGGCAGTGTTGTCGGAATACAATTCGGTACCAGGCAGTTCTTAGCCATTGTAGATTCCGATATCGCATGTGATGTATCGGAACCAGAGGGCTTGCTTCGTGCCATGTGACAGTGCCACGTACCCAGCCTCGGATGAGGATGTTGTGACATTGGCCTGTTTTTTTGCTGTTCCACAATACAACTCGGACCGCGTCACTGAGTTGGAAGATGTAGCCGGAGGTGGAGCGGTGGTTGTCAACATCCCGCGCCAAGGTCGTGTCTGTGTGCCCAGTGAGAACACCGGCATCTGAGTCAGAGACTCTACCGAGTGTGAGCGTGATGTTGTGGATTTCCCTTAGGCACTTGAAGATGCGCATAAGCGCAGTCCAGCGGGATTTTCCAGGGTTCGCGCTGTATTGGCCGAGTTGGCTGGTGGCAAGGGCAAGGTTGGGACATGACATGACAGAAAGCCATGTAATCCTGCCGAGAGCCTCTCTGTAGGCGTATTTGGCCATCTTGTGTGGCCGGTAGGGGGTTGATGAGCTTAATGCTGGTGCCCAGGAGGAACTGGCACAGCCAAAGGGCTTGGCACCATGCGAGAATGTACTTAGCCCCCACTGGCATGGATGACATTGCAATGGCGGGTTTCCTGTCTCCATGAGATGCTGGCATCCCAGACCCAGCTGGCATCTGTGTAACTGGCAAGAACGTCTGGGTTGGCATTGCTGACCTTGTCGAGCATGAGCACGAGGTCGTGGGGGTGACAGCATGGCACTTTCATCGATACAATGGCGGTCATATCACTCATCGGGATGTGAGTATCAGGGGGATGGATCTTGGCCGCCCTATTTATACGTGGGACTGGCCACATACGGTGGGATGCCGATGGTCGTGCACGAGGTTGAATGATTGTGGGCGGATGTGGCAATGAGATTGCAGTGCCATTGGCAGCCAGTCCTGTCGCCAGTATTGCATTCTGGTTGGCAGTTGCCATCTGTGCGTCCTGTGGAGCACGATGTGGCATAGCGGAGCAGGTTGAGCTGCTGCGGGATGACTTGAGTGTTGGAGTATTTTATATATTCCATATTTGGTACTATGTGATTACCTAATCATAGCTACATCGCACACTAGCTTTTACCTTAGCTTACTTAGTGACTTACTGAGTATTCTACAGGTTATGAGCCCCAGTACTTCTTAGTAACCAACAGTTCACTCACGAAGACCTGATTCAAAAATGGTCGAAGCTGTCAAGTTGGAACACGATGGTGAAAATTGGTCAGAATGGTGCGAGAGTATTCAGAAGATCGCTGAAAGAAAGCGACTAGCCAATTACCTTGCGGGAACCCCACCGGAACCATTCAAGGACATTTTCGACTCACTCGCACAACGAATGATCGAGTGCACAGTCCCCAAATCCATTTCCAACCATTTTCGACACTACGACACAGCGTGGGAATGTATTGACTACCTAACGAAGCGATTCAACAAGGCCCGCCAGTCGGAACAAGCCAGAACAGAAGGGAGAGTGGGCGAGAAGGGCAAAACGCCGCACGGGAGAGACGACGAAGCAGCTGCAGCCACAGGACCGGGCATGAAGGCCACGGATCACCACAGGACTGATGGCGGAAGCCTCGCAACCCTGGCGAGCAGCCAACAAGTCGACCAAAAGGTCAAACTCAACCTCGTTAAACCACCACCATCACCACCATCAGTCGAGTCCACCACACCACCAAAACGGACCCAACTGCGCGAAAATGGCCAGGTGGTAGTGGACAGGGACGACGACGATGAAGACCATCGAGCGCATGAGCGCGTCGACGACCCAGCACACGGAGCGGATACGTCCACGGACAAGACCACTGCCATAGTGACAGCGAGCACGTCCACGGACGCAGCCGCACCCCACCATGCGCCCAACACGCCGCTCGAGGGAGAGCGAAGTGGTTGAGAGTTGACCGGCGAGGTTGGAGCGAGGACGGAGGTTGGCGAGGGTGAGGACGGCGGCAAGAAACACCTGCCAGATGAATCCAGCAAGCCCACAGAGCCTGCCAGTCCACCAGATGAAGCCAAGGCCATTTGGGACCAAGGCCATCACCTGACAAAGACCAGCGTGAGCACATCGAGCACGTCGTGTGACCACCAAGACACCAAGATGACAGACCCACACAGACCGTCAAGAGACCCTGCAGATGCGATGGGCGATGACGAGCATCGTCCAGACGCACCCACAGAACCTCCCAACAAGCCTGAGGGCACGAGGAGGCGATGGGGCGACGAGAGGGCCGAGACCGGGGTACCTGAGTTGTCGAGAGGCGTTGAGGAAAGCCTGGGCATAGATGGCAACGAGGAAGGTCGACCAGGATGGCCCAATGAACCTCCGGACAAGCCGTACGGTGCACCACATGACCCCGACAGTGTCCAGGTCGAGCCAGGGGGTGAGACCATTGCCGGACGAAACAGAGACATTGCGCATGAATGTGCAGACGCAGCAGCCGACGTCAGGGCAGAGGAAGCGCATGCTGATGTGCAGGACAAGGCGGAGAGGTCGGCGACGTGTCAAGATGAGTCAATCGCAGGGGGGAGATGGAGTGCGAGGCCGCATGAGCGCTCGACGATGACTAATGAAAACGATCAGCCCACCTCACAGGATGACGACAACATACCTAGAGCACCCCCAGAGTCACCTCCACCACTCACCAGCCCAGATGAGACTGCAAGATCACAGGACGAGCCCCCAAGTGTCGAGCGTGAGGGGGAGAGGAAAGGTGTTGCAAGCTGCGACGCCGGACCTACCACAGGTGATGCATGGCGGGAGTACCAGGCAGTGACGAGGACACTAGGAAGCGGCCGAAGAAGCCTAGGAACGCATTAGAACACGTCTGAGGACACTTGGAGCGAAAGGATGGAGAGAACTCACCTGGAAGAGCTCGAGACGAGCTGGGCGATCCGAGTGGCGAAGCGCATCCGTCGGGAGCATCAGAGGGTGCCGAAGATCCTAGGAACCGACCTAAGATGGCGCAGAACACGTTAGAACAAGCGCGAGAACACTCGAAGGGAAGAAGTCGAGAAGACTCACCTAGGACAGCTCAAGCTGACCCGAACAACCCGAGACATGAAGCGGACATGTCGCAAGTGTCAGGGAGCATCGAAGGCACCAGTACCATGTTGAATGAACTGCGGAAGGTGTCAGAACGCGAGTGCAAACGCTCGGAGCGAAGTCGTCACGAAAACTCACCTAGTAGACCTTGAGAGGTGCCATACGACCCGGGCGGCGAAACGGCCGTACCAGGCGGCATCCACGACGTCCAGGAATGCCCTAGGTGTCAGGAATCCTGGTATTTCTTATTCAGATCTTCTTATCCTGATACCAGGTTCTAGAGTCATTTCCATTTGATCTCTCTTATGCTATTCATATTACGAAGGTCTAGGCCCTTATCTATGACGTCGTTATGACATCATGGGTCCAGACTCTTATCTCTTATCTATGGCGTCATTCTGACACCATATGATACCACTATCGTGATTCACCTTATCGGCCAATGGCCTTTATCCCTCTTATCAGTTATCAGGGCTGTGTATACGCATATATCTAACTGCCACACATGTACAAACAGATACAGGGCAGTATATAAGACTGGCCTTACAGCCAGTC
>JBBPRK010001493.1:0-11901 GCA_038093075.1 Boletus patriciae | reverse complement strand
CTGGCACTTTTAATACACTTATCATGCCTTGTTGCCATTGCTTGTACTTTCTCATCCGGGTTTCGTACTTAGAATATACTTGGAGTAGTGATAAGTAAATAAGGAATAATAAGGAATAATAAGGAATGTAAAGTGCTAATCAGTAATGTGCAGGTTTACTGATGGATCATGTTGTTGGACCACTGTACATCTGGAATTGGAGCAGCAGGGGCTTTCTTCTTCAACATCTTGACAATAGGGAAGATAGGAAGGGCACCGATTCGGAGACTGACAAGGAGCATGACCATGGGGCACAACTGTGATGGCAGACTCCGAGTCGAGGGCAGTCTTCAGCTGAGCCACAGCAAAAACCAATATATTATCTAAGCTATATAACCCCATATTTGGACTTAATTAAGTGGTTGAGTGATGAGCGTGAGTGAAGTCAACTTTGAGTGTCCCTAATAAAATGTTGGCATGTTGTCGTTGCTTCCATACACACCTCCGTACATGTTTGCAAAGTTTTGGTCTTCAGATTCTACAGCGAAACTGCAACGAGAGCATGTATTGATAGCATGTCCAGCCTGAGTGTGACAACTGTCCGTTGCGAGGGAATGTCGACATCTGAAGCACGAGCTTGCAAGGGAAAGAAACCGACCAAGTTACCTTGGCCCCAACGATGCTTTCTGTCCTCTTCGCTGAGGGCCACTATACTAATCTCAGGATGCCACCGACGACATCTCGGCTAAGAGCCACTCAGGCTGGGGTCAGTTGAGGCATGTTTGTCCCTTAAACCTCCACTGCTTGAGTGTTGCCTCAAAGTGTTCATGGGAGTGGAATAGAGAATGAGGTGGCGCGCGGCATCCACGCTGTTGAGTTCTCGTCCTCTATAGCCAAGAGGCAACCTTTTTGAGTGATCCGACGCTCTCCCACTCTCGGTGATTGTCGACAACTTGATTTTAGCTCGAATCTATGTTGATACTTTCCAGCAAGGTACAGGTCATCGTAATCCTGTTCTCCGTATCGCGGCCTGCGGAGCTGTCGACTTTGGAATGACGAGACAGGTGCCCCGGGCCCTGAGCTGACTCGTGCTATCCTTATCTGTCCTCGCGGGCCCCGAAACCAGTGTTTGCTTAGGAATCCAGCTTTGCTGAATCACCCAGAGAAAAGACGGTATAAAATGGCCCCCCCTGGGCCCATCCCAGCGCGACGATGTCGACCAAGACTCAGATATTCATCACCGGCGCTACAGGTGAGACGTGCCGATCTCCCAACCCGGAGAGCCCCATCTCACACCACCGTCTCGCGCTCGTCAGGTTACATCGGCGGCGCCGTCCTCGAGCGTCTTCTCCAGCACCGTACTGCGCCCAACTCGGAGATCACCGCCCTCGTTCGCGATGCCGCCAAAGTCCCCTTGTTCGCATCGATCGGCGTCAAGACTGTCCTTGGATCCCTCGACGATGGGGCGCTGCTTGAACGGCAGGCGTCCGAGAGCGACGTCGTGTTTGCTTGCGTGAGTTTCTCTTTCGTTGGGAGGGCTGATCGCCGACGATCGCGACAGGCACACGCGGACCATGTTGGGGCGTGTGAGGCCATTTTGAGAGGGTTGAAAAAGCGGCACGAGGTGACGGGTACTGTGCCCGTTCTCGTTCACACCGTGAGTCGTTCCGCGAGATGGTCTCCACCTCATCGCTGACTCCGTTGGCAGTCCGGAACAGGTACGTATCTGTTCGACGTGGCTCCCACCGTCTCGTTCATCGCACTCACATCGCGGGCGGCCGTCCCGCTGACTAGGTGTATTGACTGACAACGCAATGGGAATGTATGCGTACGACACTATATGGGACGACACGAACCCCGATCAGCTCGAGACGCTTCCCGACACCCAATTCCATCGCAACGTCGACCTCCTCGTCCTCGCCGCCGACAAGCAAGGTGCGTCTCGTCACACACCGTGGCCCCACTCGCCCGATTCCCGACGCATACACACAGGGTACGCGCGCACGCACATCGTGCTTCCCTCCACCATCTACGATTTCGCCACCGGCCCGCTCGTCGCCCTCGGCATCCAAAACCCGCGCTCGATCCAGATACCCAGGCTGGTCGGCATGAGCATCGCGCGGAAACGCGCGGGCGTAGTCGGTTTGGGACTCAACAAGTGGCCCAACGTGCACATCGACGACCGTGCGTCCCCTTCTTTCGTTCGTTCCTTTCGTGTTTGTGTTTGTGTTCGTGGGGTTGACGAACGACGCGCCTCTCAAGTCGGGGACTTGTATATCGTGCTGTACGACGCGATCCTCGATGGTCGTGCAGGTCATGGGCGCGACGGCCTGTACTTTGGCGAAAACGGCGAATATGAGCTCAGAGCGGTTTCTGAACGGATCGGCGAGGCCCTCGTCGCGTTGGGTGTGTGTACCGCCGACGAGCGGGCGCCGACGCCGTTTGACGAGGCGGAGTACTCAAGGCCCGAGAATAGATTGGTGCGCCCGCATTTCGGGGTGTCGACGTGTCTGATCATTTCGGATTGTAGCTACTGTTCCTTGGCACGAACTCGCGGTGTAAATCGAACCGGGCGCGTGCGCTGGGATGGAGGCCCAAATATACAACCGAGGACATGTTGAAGAGCATTCGAGGCGAGGTGGAGTGGCAGCTCAAACATAAAGCCAGTGCGTGAACGCATAGTATGCGCACTCTGGGTGACTGCCATCAGCCCAAAGACGATGTCGACGACGATTGCGGACATTATACGAGGCGTGTATGTATGTACCATCCGAAAACAAATGTACAATCCCGGGTCACGGAGAAAATCAAGGATCGACAGCGACTCGCACCACGATGGGACGAGCAAAGCAATGAAGAGAACACAAAAGAGAAAAACATGAGACACGTCCGCATGGTTGCATGATCCATCCATGTGTATCCAACTTGGCATTGCAGCGGCCCTGACGGCCCTCGCTGTATGCGTGTATGTCCAAGATGGTTCCACCGTCAACAGATCGTACAACCCGTGCAACAACCCCCTCGTCTCGCCTCGTCTTCCGAGTCACGCTCGACATCCCTCCCACCACCGCCAACGCCGACAGTGACACCCGCCGACGAGAGCCGTCTCGAGATAGCGACGCTCAACCGTTTCTTTTTGCTCAGTGCGGGGTCGTCCGAGGGGAGTGCGTAGGGACGGATGGAGAGGTGGACGATCGTCGGGGTGGTATTGGATGCAGAGGGGAGCGAACTCGGGAATCCGACGCCTGCAACACGTCGATCAGTATTTAGTACGAGCAGAACACGAAAAGGATCGTCATTGTTGGCCTCAAGGCGCTCGAGAAACCGAACACCCGCGATCGACGACGGAGACCGGGAGAAGCAGGCAAGGAAGAAGAGCAAGGGAAAAGGAGGGAAAAAGTACAAACACGCACGTAGGAGCGTATCATCGTCCTGCAATATCTTTCCCAGATATAGTATTCGGAGATAGGATGGCGCAGGCGGGCGTTCGTCCTGCCAATCTGAGCCAGGCGGGAACCGAAGTAGGGGGAAGGGGGTGGAGAGGCGGGCCGAACACGATCGAAAGGGACTCCATCAGTACAACACGGCCGATCATCACGCAGTGTGGACGGAAATGACAACGAACCTGCATCACGCGCTGGCCATGCGTTCCATACGAGCTCCTTGACCCGTCCCACTGTGATTTCTGGCTCAAAGGACTGGGTTTTGCGATATCCGGAGACGAGGAGGAATGTGAGCGATACTTGGGGGGTTTGTGGAATGTGGGATTCGGTGGGGGTCTGTGTGCCGTTTGTGGGTGGGCCCCGTGTCGGGGTCATGGTGGTGGTGGTAGTCGTCGTAGCAGGGAGGGTGGCAGCACCAAGAGCAGCAGGGACATCCTGCATTGAAAACGCAGTGGGGAGGGGCGGCAGTGGGGGATACTCGGGCACGGACAACGAATCGACGTCGACCCTTGTGTACGACGTCCGCGCGCTTGCAGAGATGTAGGCACCAAAGTTGGCATCGATGGGTGAGCCGTGTTCTGCCGAGCGACGGTCGGGGGAGCGTGGTGATGCGTAGGCGTATGAGCTGCCTTGGGATGTGAAAGGTCTGACGACGGTGTCTGCAAAGGGCGGACTGGTGGGTGGTTTTGGCGGTGGGGGGGCCATGAGCAGCTGGGGCTCGCTGGCGGACGGGTCGGTGTTCATCGTGGACAGAAGCGAACGAAAATTGACAGCGCCCGAGGCAATGCGACACAGCGAGAAGGAACGGATGGATACGGCGCACGCGAGAACAGCTTGTTGATGCAGATAATCCGAGCACGGCAGAGATCGGGAAGCGCTACTATAATAGCCTGAGACCCGCCCGATGGGAAGAAATAACAGCCCTCGCAAGCTACAGCGAAGAAGGCAGTCGACGAGGTCGACGAGTCGCCCAGGATTCTGAATGCCCCCGCTGTCAAAATAGATCCAGGTCGACGTTTCCTCGCAAGAGTGTTTTAAATTACTCGCTGAGTTCCGTTCGCTCGCTTGGCCATTGTTTTGTTTCCCATCCACTGGTTTGCTCCCAAATTGTCCTGGCACGTCACGGTGATACACCCACATCATCCAGACTGGAAGTCTGGAACATTCTGTTATGTAGGTCGAATTTTGCAAGCAACCTCTCCGCCAGGAACAAATGGGATTGGCAGGGCGAGTTTGCTCCATTGTGAACCTTGATAATATCTTGGCAGCTCCCCAAAGAGAAAACTCCCAGCAGACCAACACGTTGTACGAGAAATCGGCCGGCGTGACAAGCACCACAGACGTCACTGTGCTTGTACTTTTTCGACAGTTGCCCCCCACACGACCACCCATACACAGCGTCTAATTGGCCGTGCTCAAATTTATTCTGCAAGTACTTTGACTGACCAGGCACGCATCTGCTCTAAGCACGTTTCGTGCCTGCAACGTGGATCTGACCCTCTCTCTAGGGGAAAATTCCCCCGCGGTGGCAGCCGAGACCCGGTCCCACTCACGGACAGGCTGCCCGCTTGCGGCATCGACCGTATCAGGATCAGGAATATCTCTTGCGTAAAAACGGAATACGGTCCTGGTGCATCCTCGGAACGGTACATCCGAAGTTCCGAATCAACGCCGTCCACTTGTGCTTCCACCACGGGTAAGTAGCGGGGTCACCATCTGATCAATGCGTCATATTTTGCGTGCCTGACGCAACTTGAAGCTATGCAGTGAGAATATGGATATGAGATGTTTCGATGCTGCGAATGCCCTGGCAGTCCGCCGCAGGAACGGAATCACCATTGGACAAACTGGTGGGATGTCGTTTGATAAGGCCAGGCACGTGAACTTAGGAGGAGGAAACGACGGGCATGTATAACGGTGATGCGAACGTACACCCGGGCCTGGCGGGGTGGCCAAGGTGTCATCGTATCCCGAGACGAAATCAGCCAAGCTATTACGCAGCTAAGTTGTTCCTAGCAGAGCAGATCATTAATGTCCTAGTACTGTAATTCAGGTTTTGATGTCTTCGCACTGAGTCAGCTCTATCGCATTTGGGCAGTTCCTCCAGGAATGCCTGACAGCTGCGGAATGCTCATTGCATTGAACGATGGGAAAGCGATAAGGGTAAGTAAACGAAAAAGGAAGGTTAGGCCATGTCACCTGACCGAGACGCGTCTCCCTTTGTCGCGTCGTGACTTCCTTATTCCCACCACCATCAGTCCACCGAACTACTGAATTGGACAGGGAAAACATAGTCTTGGTACAACAATGGCGATCCTTGCGACATTGACATGTCGACTCCACAGGTGTTCCACAATATTAGAGGATAAATAACCCCAGTCCTCGAACCTTTCTGTTCGTTTCATCTCACTTCACTCGTAACATGCCTCATGCTCGCCAGGACGGGACCGCTTCTGAACCTGGGCCGGCCGCCGTGGGAGATGCGTTAAGCGTCACCCAGCGTGAACTCGCCAGTGAATCCACTCCGGCTAAGGAGAAATATGGGCCAGACATGACTTGTGCGCCCGCTGTAGAAGCCTTTGAAGAAGATCAATATCACCTTGGAAAGGAGATGGATGGGGGTTGGTTGGGTGCAATGCCCGTGGATGCGTTCCTTGATAAATATGTCTCTGCCACCGCGGAGCCATCACCCAACCTGTCCACACATCCATTCGAGAGGGTCCCCAGGGGCGGGGTGGAGAGTGCCCGCCACGACTTCTTTGTGAGTACTTGTCTCATCTTGGAAACATCAATTTCGTGACAAGGTTCGTCATCCAGATCGCTGCTATCCCAGGATGGATGCCTCACCTTCAGGCTGTAAACACGAGCGCGAAGGTAGACACTATGGATAATTTGAACCTCAAGCCCGACGTCTCGGTCTACCATCGGGTCGAGAGTGTAGCACCCCCAGACAAGACAGATTTCTCGCAAATGGAACTTTGGATGGAGTTCAAAACGAATACCAACGGCGTGGGATTCCAGGACCCTCGCGATGACACAAAGGAAGAACGTCTTTTGGCAATCGAGAGGGGATCGTTCACGCCGAACACTGAAGCGGGAAACCAGGCGCGTGGGCAACCGGCGTACTATGCGGGAGCTCAGTACAGCCTGCAGTTCCGCCACTTCTCTTTTTCCATCGTCGTCCAAGGGGACCAGGCGCGATTCCTGCGATGGGACCCTTCCGGCACGGTCGCGACCGCTGCGTTCAACTACCGCACGAACCCAAGGATGATGGCTGGATTCTTGTGGCGGTTCGACCATCTCTCATCTAGGAAGCGAGATCATGACGAATCGATCCAACCGGCAAACCTTTCACCCAAAGCCGACGCGCGGGTGAGGGAGAAACTAGGGATCAAGGATAACAACACTCCGCTGTACAGGTATGGGTTTCCGGGTTTGATCGGGTTGGGCCACGCGTACGGACCGAGGCCACCAACGCAAAACCGGTCGCTCGTTAGCCGGTGTACCCGCAGCTTACCCGTGGTTTGGATTCCAACCGAGGACATGAATTGCCGTCCTAGCACGTGCGGCGTACCCGGCTCCCCGGGCGAACGCGACACGGATCCACACGCTGGTCAAGATAAGGTGAAGAAAGGTCCGTGGTCAGAAGAGGGAATCATCTATATGAAAGACACGTGGCGATTCCTCTCGGACTCGGCGGACGTTGGATTGATACCTGAACACGAGATTTATGACATACTCCACCGCCATGGAACCCCGAACGTCCCAGAACATGTCGCTGGTGGTGACGTGGACGGCGGAAGGACGGAGACGCCAGAGTTGGTGGATGCACCATGGCTGTGTGTGCGGCCGAGGATCTCCCCGTATCAATATTACCGACTCGTGCATGGGATCGTAGGACGTGCGCTTTACAAGCCCGAGTGCACGGAACAACTTGTCACGGCCGTTTTCGATGCACTTCAAGGTGCGCTTACTCTGTTCTATGTAGAACGGTACACTAACATGTGCACGGGAAGCTCACTCGCACGCCTTCAGCGTCGCAAAGATCTTGCATCGCGATATCAGTGCGGGGAACATCATTTTGACAGACGAGGGCAAGGGCTTACTGATCGATTGGGAGTTGGCGAAGATGGTGGACGAGGGTGGCAGCAGGCGACCTGATCGCGCGGTAAGTCGTCCGGTGCAATACGTTTCGGACATACACTGACGACTGCAAATCCGGTTAGGGAACATGGCAATTCATGTCCGTAAATCTACTTCGGCATCCTGGCAAGCTGAACACGCTCACGGACGATCTCGAATCATTCCTGTACGTCCTCGGATGGATGACTTTGCGCTACGTTCCTGCCATTCATTCTTACAGTGCTCTGCGTCGTGGCAAAGATATGGTCATGTTTGACGAACACGATCGGGAGGAAGACCATGGCGAGCAGGGCGGGCATCTCAAGTCTTGTGTCTTGCGTGCGGACTGGTATCTGTCGTCAACCTATCGGCCTAGGAGCGAGACCCCACTCTTGAAGCTCATGAGGGAGTTGGGCAAGCCTTTCAAGTCGCTCTATAGAGGCCCTCCGATAGACGAAGAGCGAGACAAGGCCAACGTCCCATTCAATCGTTCAAACCGGGAATTTCTTCGGTTGTGTGCCGCCATTGATCTATATGACCAAGATATGAAGTACCTAGAGTCATCTACTTGGTTCATCAACACGATGAAGACGGTCTTGGACGAAAAGAAATGGCCAATAGACGACCATGCTGATGAAAATGACCCCGGTGTTTCCTCCAATGATACCGAGGGTCAGGCACAGAACAAGAACAGCCAGCTTCAGAACACACGCAGCGTATGGGAGAGGTCAAACGGACTGTCAAGGGGCTCGAAGCGAGCTACGAGCTCAACACCGGAGCCTAGTGCGAAACGTCGTCGTGGTACCCCCGTTGCGTCTGGACCTGGGGTTTGATTCGTTCCGATTGTTCTCGCTTGTCTGAATAGTTAGTCCTCTTCATTCATGTCATATCCTTCGCAGCCGGGCTGGAAGAATTGATTCGCCGTGCTATACCAATCTCATTGATCAAGTATATGCATGATATTGTCAGCATGTGTCCGAACTACTACCGTTAAGAAGAAGTCTAAAACACAAACGACATACTGTGTGGTCGTCATAAAACTGATAAACCCCCTGCCCTCTTCCTCCTTAGGAGTCACGAACATCTCGTCAGATTGACTCCGTGCACAATGTCCTGATGTCTGCTCTGGGCAATCGATCCTCGAAAACCAACGCAAAAGGCATTGCGTGGATATTCGCAGTATCCGAGAAAGCGAACGAATCGATCGGCGCTGCGGGGTTTTCGGACACACGGAACGCCCACAGAATGAATGCAGTGTTTATGAATACAGACCTATTTGCAACTTGCATTCCAGGACAAATTCTGGGTACGGGAGCGTCAACGATGTGCATGTATGCGTGCGGATGGACAATGCCTCACCTGCGACCAAAGCCATATGTGCAGAAACGGAGGTCATCCCGCAAGTTTCCTTGCGGAGTAAACCAGCGCTGGGGATCAAACTTCTCAGGGTTCGGAAAGACCTTCGGGTCGTTGGCAATCGCCCTGAGAATAATGTCACCTCTGCTCAAGTAACACCCCTTTGGACGTACCAATGGTTTCCGATGACCGTTGCGCCTTTGGGAATCAAGTAGTTGTTCCACACGAGATCCGTCGTTGCACAGTGTGCGAATCCTAGGGCATGCATCAGATGCTCTACACACGGTGTCTGGGTGAGCGAACGCACCTCCAATAGTCACGGGTCGCCATCTCAGGCTCTCTAACATGAATGCGGTCACTTGGGGGAGCATTTCCTGGTCACCGAAAGACGGCACTGCAGTGACCTCAATAGTCTGATTAGGCATTAGCAATGAAATGTGGCGCACATCTCTCCCGCCCGACAACGTTGTCTAGCTCTTCTTGTACCCTGGCTTGAGCTTCTGGATGCAAAGCAGCTGCCATCATCATTATCGTGATCGCCGAAGCAGTCTGGTAACGGAAAGCGTTAGGATTAAATCATGTCCGGGCTGTCGAGTTGCTCGATTTGATACTGACCGTATCTGCGCCTGCATCAAACATGGATCCAGCAACATAGGCAATTTCCTCATCAACGATTCCATATTCCTGTTGGTTCTCTAGCAAAAACTTGGCGAAACAAGGCTTAGCATCGCCTGTGCCCTGGCCGAAGTCAGCCTCCCGAACCCGCAACAAATGAAAATCAATTTACCATCTGTTCTCGCACCTGATCCAGCTGCCCTTGAAAAAGAGCGAGTTCTTCCCGATGCCACTTCCTTAATTGCGTGAGGTACCCTGGAACGTACTTAAGGAGAGGGTATGTGTCCACGAGATATTCCCCCGGACGCATGACTCGGCCGAGGCGCGACAAACAACGATTTACAGCCAGAACTTCAGGATCGCTGTACGCAGTCGGTGTGGTTTTGCCGTAGGTGATGGACATGATCGCTGATGCGGCATACCTGATGTCAAGTGGACTCAGTCGAACCAGACAATAGACGGCGCGAAGGAGCGTACCGTTTAGCGTGCATTTGGTGGTTCCCAGGGTCTTCCAGGATGTCGAGCAGCAGGTTCTTTGCATGTCGGACCTGTAGCGGCTCGTAGGTCCCCGCAATCTTGGGTTGCAACACTGCATGTAGAGCTCTGTATCACAAGAGAAGATGGCTCTGAGATGGCGTATTCCTACGAGATTCGAAGTCGTGCTGCCGTACCTGCGAAGTCTGCGAAGTCTGTCTCCGGCTCCTTCCACGAGAACCCTCATACCTCCGGAAAGCGTCTCCGCAGCGATCAAACGAGGCCGGTCGGCGAGCAAGGCGCCTTGTTTTTCCATTATTTCCGTGGCCGCTCGATGACGGCCAATTATTATAAATATTCGGGTTCCTTGTCTCAGAGAGAATACGGGGCCATACTCCTCGGTCATCTTCGCGAACGCGAAGGGTATTCTTCGATCCCCAGGTCAGACAAGTTGCGCGGTATAGCGCCAAGAACATATTCACCGAGATGTAGGAAATTTATTTCCGAAAAGCCAGTGTCCAGCCGGACCTGGGGGCAGCGGCACCGTCACTCGAGCGCTGAAGATGTGCCTCGCGAAGAACCATAGTCCAAAGAGAAGCGCGACGGTATAGATGAAGGACCAGTTCAGCGCAAGCACGAACATTCGAGCCACACTTGCAACACTGGGAAGACTGAAGGAAGAACTGGCGTGAGCCTGTCCTTATAATGCGCCCGAAAAACAAGCTTACCTGATAAGACTGAGCACACGAGTTTGTACTCGCGCACAGCGTACTTGCAGCGCAGTCGACGGTTGCATAGGTCGCTGCGCTTTCTCAAGCGGTACCGCCTGATTGAGTGGGTCGTGGAAACCGCTCCCACTGATGTGACGTGTCCTCGTCAACGACTCGCGTCGGTTCAGTTTACACTGCACTGTGAACGCAGTATTTATGAACACAGATTCATTTGCGAGTGCATTCCAGGACAAAGTCTATGTGCGACAACGTCAGATACGTGCCATATGTAAGCATGCGGATCGGTGGATGGACATCGCCTTACCTGCAACCAAAGCCATGCGTGCAGAAATGCAGGTCATCAAGCCCCGCAAGTCCTTCCGCTCCAAACCAACGCCTTGTCGGGGTTCGGGAACACCTCCAGGTCTGATACAAGTCGTCGGCAACCCTGATTCGGAAAAACGTCACTTCTATGTAGTTCTACTCGAGCAAGACCTTTCGGATGTACCACATATGGTTTCCAACAACCGTTGGCCCTTTGGGAATTGGCAAGTAGTTCCCTGTAGTTCCCCGCTGGCGCCTGCCTGATTGTGAGTCTCGACAAGCATTGTCAGCAATTTATGATTTAATATAATCTAGCATCCGCCTCCCTGACACTGAATGATTGATCATCATGATGGTGGCAGTTCCGTGTTACCTCGACTCGCGCACAATGGCGTTGGCAATATTTAGACCGGGACTGAACGTTGTGAATTCCGAAGTTTGGCTTCGAGTAAGTTGTCTGATACCGACTGCCAGTGATGGCGTTTGTTTTGGAAATGCTGCGGTCTGCACGGGTGAGAAAACTTCAAGTATTTGCACAGATATCGTTGCGACCCGGAGCCAGATGTGCATCGAAACTGTAGGCAAAAATTAACAAAAATCTAAGTCTTGTACTAAGTTCTGAAAATCTGGCCGCGACTACATAGGTGGTAAGCACTGACATGGTATGTACGTACTACCCAGAACATGCAACGGACTATAAGTAGTATAAGTGGTAAAAATGCAACGAGTTTCCCGAGTTCCTGAAAGAATATACAAGCCGAAAACCCCGCCATGAACCCAGGAAAAACGACGACGAAAAACACAATCTGGTATGTAGGTGCCCGATTTCAAAACCTTGTTTTCACCACCATGGATGGCAGTCTCCGCCATCCCACCGC
>JBBPRK010001492.1:0-11907 GCA_038093075.1 Boletus patriciae | reverse complement strand
CGTGTCCAATTTTCTCATACAACGTTACGATTTGGCACTCCTAAACTTTGAGGACGCGTATCTCAATCTTCGAGGAAATGAGGCCATGTCAGTTCTCATCAATTCTCCCTATCCCTCAACTCATCGTGCCCTAGCAACTATGACCAAATTGGTCTCAAGTTCAAACTCTTTTCTGCAGAAATCATGTTCAACAAAGGCCTCGCCCAAATATATCTCGGCTACGCGGAAGAAGGGATGGCAGACATGCAAGAGGCTAGCAGACTAAAGGTCACGGATGAGCACGGTGTTATTGACGAAGCCATTCAAGATCGTGGGGTGGGGTACACCGTATTCAGCATCGTTCGTGATTCTTTGTCTTTGCGTGGCACCCCAACCGATGTCGCTTAGCCTGTCGGTGTGCTGTACCGTCCTTCGGAAACTAAACTCAAGAATTCCAAGAGCAAAGATTATCTCGGGAAGGCCGTGAGTTGCTTTCTGTCAATCGTATTCTCCGTTCATCTGAACCACCTCCGTAACAACAGAAACTAGTTGCAGCAAGCGATTCCAACGACGCCTTCACTGAATTCACAGGCGTGATGAAACTACAACAAGCTTCCGGAGAGAACGCCGATAACAAAGAAAGCGTGAACAAACCCGAAGTCGAGTCGTCAGCGCTGAGAAGAAGTGCAACCGTACCTGCACCTCGTGCGTCGTCCACTCGCCCACGCATTTCCTTGTCTACTCACCGCGAGAACACAGGCGCAGACCCGGTCGTGGTACGCCCCACTGCTCACGAGCGTTCCAAGACGACCTTCCAGCTCAGTGCTGGGGTTCGCCCGGACGCAGCTACCATCCTTGCCTCGCGCCGGACGCAGTCAGTCTCGAATCCCGCGAATGCACCACCACCACCCTTTTCATCGAACCTGTCGAAGAGCAACACTGCGCCGGGCAGGAGCAACATGACGCGGTCGGCAAAGAGCCCTACGACCAATGCAGGGGCAATGCCTCTGAAGAATAAGGCGTCCCTAGCCACCGCAGGCGGGGCCGCGGGTGTTAGTGCGGGTGGTTCGAGGGCAGGTGGAGACCCTGGAGCAGCAGCACGCTCGAAACCGTTGGTGCTGCCCGCGGCGCCGGCACTAGCACAAGGAGGTGGGTGCGGTCTCCTCGTCTCCATCGTTTACTTGTATTCCGCTTTGAGGTCTTCACACGAGCATGGGTTTGAGCTGACGTCCGTTTGAACATTTTTTAGAGGGACGCCTTACCCGATTCTACAACACGTATATGGACGTGTATACGGACGATAATGCCTCCCGAACGGCGATTCCCGATTCTCCGACTGATCAGGCGCAGTCAAGCGCATCTTCGTCGCAGAGGCAGTCACCCGCTACATGGACCTACTATCAACTACCGCAGCCACAGCCACGGGAGCAGCAACAACTCCCCGCATGGATGCGATCTGCCCCGAGCCCCGTTAAGACGTCAAGCAATACGAGCACGAGTCCTGGGATAAGTCGTGCATCGTCGAGGGCTGCGAACGTGGGTATGGGTTCGGGGATGAACATGGAACCGATCATGAATGTGGGTCGAAACACGGGCACGGGCATGGGTGGTGCGAACATGGCCAAGGGAGGTTTCAATAATGCAGGCGGAAGAACACTCCGGCGGAAGATGACACGCCACCCGACGAGACGCAGAGTGACGGCGTACGAGGACGACGACGGCGACGACGGGTTCGTGACGGGCGAGTGTGACGAGTTTGAGATGGCAAACATACGGGTCAAGGTACGTCCTTGTGGGTGCTTGGTTCAAGAAAACGCGGATGCGAACAGACCTTTTGTAGTTACACTACCAGGATGACGTACGCGGGATGGCGATTCCGCCTATGACGTCGTTCACCGACTTTGTCGAGCGCGTGACGACCAAGTTCGGGACGTCTCTAACGGGATTAGCCATGAAGTTTACGGACGAGGAAGGGACGAAGATTTCCCTCCGGGACGAGAGCGATTTCGAGCTCGCGATCGAGACGGCGCGGGAGAGTGCCAAGGGACGGTCGGAGGGGAAGATAGAGGTATGGTGCGTAGACGTGTAGAATGGGAGATCGGGTGTGTCGAGCTCTCGTCTCTAGGAGGGTACTAATGTTATACACTGCATCACACTTTGTACACTAACATTGTTCGTATAATGCCCGGGGTCTCGCTTGAAGTTTAGATTAATCATGATTGTCTTCATCTTTTCCATGCAGTGAGTTTTTGGCCAGAACCGTCCCCGCGGTCTCATTCTCACATTCCTTACACGGAATATATTGCTCCCCGGGTGCCAGTGGCATCCCAATCACCATGGACACAGCCCCTACAGCTCGCGCCCTTAATTAGATATAACTCGCCAAATGCTACGTCACGGTCGGGCCCAAAATTTGCGGAACGGGTCGTTCGGGCGTTGCCGCGTTGGTGAGCTGTGATTGAGGTGCGCATGAGCGAGTGGGCAAGCCGTTTGGGCCGCGGGGAGTCGTCGACGTTTTCGCGAGCAGTAAGTTTGAACTTGAAGCACTGTCAATGGTGATGGGAGGTACACGATATAAGCGTACTAGGAAATTTGGGGTGGTACTACATACGTGGCATGCCATCTCCAAGTTAAAGTACCAACCCTTCGGTGTCGTTTTCTGAGTTTCAAGTTTGAACTTTCAGCACTGTCAATGATAATGGAAGGTACGCGACATAAGCGTAGGAAGTTGCCAGTGAGATGTCGCTGGCATTGACAATCGTGTCCACCTCGCCAGTGACGAGAACAGTAATAGTAAAGTCGATACTAGTAGGTCAGTGCTTGAGGACTCTCTGACGCGTGCTCTGACGGCCGATCAGATCAGGAAGCTCTCTCATTGGAGGCTGGTGAGCATCTAAGATGACCCAAATTTAGGTCGTGCCAGCCGCGCACCTTCCACAAAATGTGTGACGTTCCAGGGTGCTCCTCCGTCGTTATGCTGTCCGACTCCTGTCGGTCCGTCCGCCACTCGTTGCAAACGACCAGGTTTCGATCATCATGCGCTTTCATAATCATCTGGTGAGCCGCGTCGTTTCTAGTATCTCTGTGTAACCGATGGCATTTAAGAAGCTCAACACCATCAGCTGCTCTGCATTTCGCGTGACACGAAAGTCGAGCCGTCAGCCTTTAAAAGCTTGGGATAATCATCCGATTCTCCAAACCCCTCGCAGGAACTACCATGTTCCCTTCCAAAACATTCCTGTCTCTGATATTCATCACGTTGTCTGCCGTGGACGCGAATCATCTCAGTCGTCGCACCAGCCATCTTGGTCGTCGCACCGGCAAGGCCACGCTTAGCTTTGCGAGGAGGATCGATGGGCGTGGCACCCTTAGCATTCTTGAGAAGGACCGCACTCGTCTCCAGGCCATGAAACAGACCGGCCAGCTAGGCAAACGCAGTGGCAGGTCTTTCGGGGTCACAAACAACGACTTCGGCTACACTGCCGAGGTCGGAGTTGGCAGCCCTCCCACAACCTGTACGTGCCATCGTGAATCTGTGGATACGGAAACTGACTGATCCCAGACACGCTTATGATTGATACTGGGAGTTCCAACACTTGGATCGGAGCTTCCAAGGCATACACCAAGACTAGTACCAGCATAGACACCGGGAATAATGTCGTAGGTTTCCGATGCCCCCATATCGTTCCCTTCGAACTGAAAGGTGATCACAGTCAGTGCCTTACGGCTCCGGGAACTTCTCTGGAGAGGAATGGCTTGATACCGTTACGCTCGCCCCTGATTTGGTGATCAGCCAACAATCTATTGGCGTGGCTAGCTCATCCTCCGGTTTCGAATACCTCGGAGCCGATGGTATCCTTGGTATGGGCCCTGTCGAGGTGACTGTTGATACGGTCAACAACACAGAAACAGTCCCTACCGTGATGGACAACCTCCGCTCTCAGGGAAAGATACTTGAGGAGGTATTCGGTGTCTACTACATCCCGATTTCCGAGTCTAGCACCGGAGAGCTTACCATTGGCGGCTACGACAACTCGGTCATCACCAGCTCGGTGAACTATGTTTCACTCACGACGACCTCTCCTGCGTCTCGCTACTGGGGTATCGACCAGTCGATCACATACGGTAACGACACCATCCTGTCTTCGACTGCTGGTGTTGTCGACACCGGCACCACCCTCATTCTCATCGCCACTGGTAAGTGACGTGTTGAACTGAGTGCCGTGCCACAGGGCGCTGACGTCTCATGTCGGAATCTACAGATGCATTCGAAATATACCAGTCCAAGACCGGCGGTACCCTGGATTCTGCCACTGGCCTGCTCAGTATCACCCCCACCCAATATGCCAACTTGCAGCCTTTGACGTTCAATATTGGGGGCAACTCGTACGACCTACCGCCTAATGGGCAGATCTGGCCTCGCTCCCTCAACACCGCAATCGATGGCAACTCTACCGCGATCTATCTTGTTGTCGTGGACATCGGATCCCCATCTGGGTCCGGCCTCGACTTTATCAATGGGTACGCCTTCCTGTATGTCTGCCTTTATTTTATTTTCCCCTCGCGCTGCAAAGTCTTATATTCGCCACCTTTCAGCGAGCGCTACTATAGCGTATTTGATACCACCAACGGACAAGTCGGTTTTGCCAGCACTGCCTATACCCAATCGATGTCTAACTAAGAGTCATTTATCGCGAACCATTCAAACAGATGCTTTGGTATCACTGCATGCACTATACCACGGTTCTTGACTGAATACCCGGGAAAGAAAAGTTATTTTATTCTATATTAAATTTATTGTCCAGACAATTTATCTACTTTTCGATAAAGCACCCTGATCCGAGTGCTTCTGATTGGGTGCCTTGAGAATGAGAATTTCACAAGGATAAGATGATCTTATCAGTTCCATGTTCCGAAAGATGCTTGCGGTATGTACATGCTGTCTTACGGTGATAGCAGGTTGTGCGATTTCGTTATCCAGTGGAATCTTATGCAAACAAAGATCGATCAAGGCACGAGATAGGAACCGCCAGGACCTGAGAGCAAGCACGATTGTAACGCCTTATCAGTGAATGTTGCAAGTCGCGGTCCTTACATTACATACGATGGCTTGATAGCTTGGTCATCTCGTGAACTATGTACTGCTTCATCGATCTCGTTGTCGGTGAGCAGTGGGGTATCGACCGTTCGATCAAATCATGGTAGTGACCTGACGCTACCATCGACCATTGGCATCGTCAACACTAGCGCCACTCCCGTTCTCATCACCTTGGTGGCACGGGTGATCAATATGTAACTGACGCCGAAAGCTGACGTCTCGCGTTTGAACTTGCAGATACATTCCGCGAATATCAAAGCAAGATGAGTGGTACCTTTGACTCTGCCGCTGGCCTCGGGCCCCCGAGTCCTTTGTATTACTTCTTCCCGGCATGCCCACTTGCAGACGTACGTTCAAGATCGAGCATCGTCTACGACGCCCCATTCGAACTAGCAGACCTGGCCTCGTTCGATCAACCCTGCCCTCGGTGGACGTTCTGGTACGACCTGCCGCGTCGCTAACAACCCATCGACAGCAACTAGAGGCACTACTATCACGAACAATTTCTATTGTTGTAACCGTTGTCGCAGGGTGCTGTATAGTTAGCTCTTGCTTGACACGGCTGAGCCAGCACACAGGGAATGTACGAGACGAAACGGCGAGCATCGGAGGCCGCGTTCAAGTTCCGAGGAGCTGAGCAACTCGCTTCGGGACATATCCCCCGAGCACCATGTATGTACTTACGTAAGCAATTCAAAAGGCTAATTGGCAATTAGCCCCACACCAGTTTTATCCGCGTTGCTCTTCCAGACAGGCTAGATTATCCCCCCGTTGGACACTACGAAAGGATCGTCCGGTTCGGTGGATCCATGGCTCACATCCCACTCATTGGACGGCTTTCGCTGAAGGAACACCTTGCCCTCCTCGTTGGCATCTCCATCCTCTGCTTCGAGACGATCCTGCGCTTCACGGTGCTTCCCCTCCCCAAGCCCGTCGTTGCGTGGTTCTACAACCGTTCTCAGGTGCTCTTCCACCGCTTCGCGAGTGCACGTGGCACACCGACGAAAGAGGAGGCCTTTGCCTGTGCTATCCGCGCTGCCAAAGACTTTGGGGAGCTGTGTGCGCTGTATGGGTATACGTATGAGGAGCACGTCGTCCTGACCAAGGATGGTTATCTCTTGACGTTGCACCGCATTCCTAGGTGCAAGAGCGAGCGGAATGCACGTCACTCGGAGGCAGACACGAAGAAACCAGCGGTGTACCTCCACCATGGGTTGCTCATGAACAGCGAGGTGTGGGTGTGTCTGACGGACGAGGCTCGTTGCCTGCCATTCGTGCTCGCAGAGCAAGGTACGTGTGACGTGTGTGCACGCATACGTACGATTGGTGCTGATCGGGATCCCGCTTTCCGTGTGATCCGCAGGCTTCGACGTTTGGCTCGGGAACAACCGCGGCAACAAGTACTCAAAGAAATCTATCCACCACAGGCCAAATTCCTCCAAGTTTTGGAACTACAGTTTAGACGAGTTTGCTTGGCATGACATTCCCGACTCGATTGAATATATCCTCGCTCGTACCGGCGTGGGTAGCATCGGTTACGTTGGGTTTAGCCAAGGCACCGCGCAGGCATTCGCCGCGTTGAGCGTCAACCCGCAGCTAAACGAAAAGGTCAACGTGCTGGTCGCACTTGCGCCAGCGATGAGCCCCGCAGGATTGGCTTCTCCCGTCGTAGACGCACTTATGAAGGCATCGTGAGCCATTCCTCACGTCGTCTTATCCACTATTCACGCTGACCATCGCCCTTTGTGTCACCGACTTCGTAGTCCGACATTGGTATACCTTGTCTTTGGACGAAAAGCGATCCTTACCTCGGTTGCGACCTGTCAAGCGATCATCTACCCACCTATTTTCACATCCATCATCGACAATGCCCTCAGTTTCCTCTTCTCCTGGGACAGCCGCAACATCACCACCACGCAAAAAATGGCCGCATACGCTCACTTGTACTCGTATGCCTCCGTCAAGTCGGTCGTGCACTGGTTCCAGATCATGCGCGAGTCCACCTTTCAGATGTTCGACGACGACATCACAGTCTTTGGCGGCCCTGCGAATTCTGGGAAAGCTTACCGCCCCGCACGGTTCCCTACGCGGAACATCGAGACCCCGATTTTGCTGCTGTACGGCAACAGGGATAGCCTCGTGGATATCGAGGCGATGGTCAGTGCGCTGCCGGCGAGTGCGACGCGAGTGAGGAAATTGGATGGGTATGAGCATCTGGACATACTGTGGGGCAAGGACATCGACAAGGATGTGTTCCCGGAGGTCGTGAATGCGCTGCGGGTACACTGTGAAAGTCCGGAAGGGGAAATGCGCAATGGTGTGAAAGTGTTCGAGATGGAGGCGGATCCCGAGGGGTGAGATCTAGTGAGAAGTAGGTGGTCGTTGATATCTCATGGATCGCATATACTTAGTATGTTTGTCTTGGACGATTCTTATTGTAGTCATGTAATAGTTGCTATCAGCCTGGACTTGTCGATGATTCGGACTTTAAAGTGCTGTAACCTCTCGACGCTCTTCAGGCCTTGGGTGTGCCCAACAGAAAGCCGTGTCGAGAGTACGAACCGGCACGCCAACTCAGTTTTGGGGAGGGCCTATGCAAACCTGGTGGGTTAAATCCTGCTTACCTTTCGATTCAGATCTGGAGAAGGGCCGTTCGGCGGTTCAAACTCGTTCTGGCTGGTTTATGTGATGCGAATGTATCTCAGGCCTGAGGCCGCACGACGGAATTGCCGAGTCCAACAACTTACCTTCGACCGATGCGTGGATGGGACGGTGAGGTTCATACGTACCTTTTTGCGCGGGCGTTCAATCGCGATAGTGTTTTCAAGGAATGTATCCAACGACGCAGCACTGGCTCTCGTGGTGCAGAGTATCATTCCCGGTGGGACTTGGTGACACCTCAAGGTCGCGCTTTCTTGCGACTGGACAAGGCATCCATACGGGATGCAACTCAGCCAAATTCCCTACCGTGATATCCGAGGACTACCGTGGGAGGCTAGAAAGAAGACTCAGGCTATACAAAGAGACGACTAGTTCCAACTTCCGATCGGGTGAGGGAATCGAACGCATATACCCAGGTGAAACGGGGGCCGTCGATCCAAAGAGGAAACGCATTGACATGGCCTATCGCCCCGTGGAGGACTGAGTTTGGGGATTCGACGAATGATGCGGATGACGTTTCGAGCCGCTGGGTGAGATGCGAATCGTGTATGGAGTATGCTGAGTAAATGATATCGTTAACCGAGTCGTGATCGTCTTCGACGTCGTCGAGCCTGGCTCGAGATACGATTCATGGACGGATTGATCGACCGGACTAGGAAGAGGGGGATGGGTGCACCGGGGGGGAAGGGGAAAGAGGGGAAAGAGGGTACAGGCCGGATTCGTGAAACCTGGTCCTTATATGCGTGCGCTGACACGGGACGATCTCTGGAGGAAGCAGTCGGAAACTCGGGACGACTGAAACAGGAGTGGTTAGTCAGAACTCGGAATAGATCGGGTGATGATCAGTGGGCCCGGGGACCCGGATGGGTCTGCCCGCGCCGTTGGGACTTGATCCTGCGTGTATGCGCACCAAGGGATCTACTATCGATAAAGCATGTGCAGGGGTATGTACATGGGATAGTAGGGTTGCTCAAATTCTGCTTTGCCATGTCGGGTAAACTAGATCGACGTCGTCTACCGCTCACGAACGTTTCTTTTTGCCTTCCTTTTTGGATTTTTTGTTAGGCTCTGGTAAAGGGCAGCTCGAGGTATCGTGATCGTGCCCTTTCTCGGTGGTGTCTTCGGTGTCTTCGTCGTTACCGTTGGAACGGGGTTTTTTCTGTTTCTTCTCCTTGGACGTCCTCCGGGCCACTTCCGTGTGGTCCTCGTCCACCTGCCCATTTACAGTGGTAGACACATCCTCGGGTGTAGCCCGGCTAGCCTCAGCTTCCCGTCGTTTCCGTTTCTCAGCCTTGCGTTCTGCCTTCCGGCGCTGCTTCTCCGACACCAGGTCTCGACCATCGGCATCGCCGTCACCACCCCCAGGCACTGATTCTGATTCAGGCATTTGCGAGGGAGGAGGAACGGCGGGAGCTCGGCTGCCTATGCCTCTTCGTGGTGGCTCGTCGTCGTCGTCGAGTGGAAAAACGTTTGACAATCCGAATCCCAGCCCGGTGGCGCCGAGACCGGGTGTAGCAGACCCCGAGGGTGCGGAGGATGATGCAGGGGAGGAGGATGAGGAAGATGATGAGCGAGCGAGAAGTTTTTCCTTGAAGTAATCTGCGACGCTCTTCGTCGACGTTGTCAGTTTGTCGAGCGAAAGTGAAAGCTCGGAGGCGGGAGTGGACGGGCACGAGGACGAGGACGGTGGTGTGGGTGCGGCGGGGGTCGACGTCGATGTGGACGTGGACGAAGAGGGCGCAATTCCAAGAATCTCTGCGATGGCTGATTCGGATTTACCTGTAATACGTTTTGCGGCCCGGATGCGCGCACGATGTCTGTCCCGACCGAACACAACAAGAAAAGGTGATGAGAACGGTGTATCACATCAGTGTGAATGCATAACTTACGCCATCGGGCGGGATTTGGGTATTGGATCAGACTGCGGCTTTGATGAAGAGAGTGCTGACGAAGGTTCAGGAGTGGGATCAATGGCGGGGGTAGCAGAGTCATCGGGACAGGATTTTGAGCGTTTCTCCTTCTTCTCCTTCTTTTTCTTTCTCATTCTCGTGTTTTCGTTCTCGCTGGCATCGTCTCCGTTCTTGTGTTTCCTTTTCTTTGTCGTCACTGACGACTCGTTCTCCAACTTCCCTTCTACTCCCTCCTCCTGCGCGCGCACGAACGCCTCGCCCACCGCCGTCTCACGCGCTCCTACGTCCTCCCCTTCCGCGTCCTCGTCGACCCCCTTGTCCTGCTCTGCAGTCTCATTCAGCCTCTTCAACAACGCCTCAAACTCTTTGTTTTGCTTCCACGCGATACCGTTGGGATCTCGTTGCTGCTGTGCGCCGATCCCCATCATATCGAGCTTCTGCTGGACCTTGAGGTGCGTCTTCATCCCGTCGCCCGAGGACCCGAGGCCCTGGGATGCATCCCATCCAAACTTTGAGAGATAAGAGCGGCCAAAACGGGAGGCGTCTGTAGAGCGAGTGGGGGAGCGTGAGCGTGATCGGGATGATGGTTGTGGAGCTCACCATCAGCCCAGCTCAGATTACGAGGATCGGCGGGGATGCGCTGTTTTTGTTTGCGGCCTGCAAGGCCCATCAGTGCGTGAGGTTGACTCTGAGAATGTTGGTGTCGATCACCAAATTTGCGATTTCGGTTGAACCAGAAAAACTGAGGGTCACTATCCATAATAGGTTATTGACCCCCTTTTTTCGTTCCACCAAAATTCGTAGGCCATCGCTCAAGTACTCACGAAGCCCAAGCTTCATCAATAGCAAGAGATGTACTGTATGTACATACCCCTGGGCCAATCCTGAGGGGTATGGGTTATTATAGAGTCCACTGTATCTTATACGTCAAATTAAAACAAAATTTAAGTAGCGTACACTACCGTCCATTGAGACCAAAGGATACAATAAAGAGAAGAATTAGTTGTATAACCGACAGACGAATAACACATACTTGGCATCACTAAAACAAAACGTGAGATATGGCAATACTCCCCAGAGTGCTCAACTCACCAACAACCCTCGCATAGCCTCCAAACACTGAAAGACAATGCCACGATTTTCCAATGGGTTCATACCATGCCTACGATATGAGTCTGGGTCCGGAACAAGGGGCACGAGCCTTTGCACAACAGTAGGCCGTGCTGGGTACTGGGAAGTGATAAGAGCATCAACCAAGGCTTGTGTGACCGGGATCTTGTAAAAGACGGGGCATGGTCCAACCATGGTAATAGCAGGGAACGTTTGCTGAAGCAGAGGGTGCCCACGAAGACGATTGTTTTCCACGAATGCGGCAATTACTGCAGCAATCAATTGTGGTTTTGGTTCGTCGGTCACTGTGGTACGCTGGAGATTCGTCCAAGAGCATGCCTCAGGAAGATCCAATGGCAACCCACCTTGTCTGCCTGAACCAGAAGCGAGTACTGATAGTCGTCCAGGACAGCGATATCAGCCCTTGCGTGCACACGGGTACCACACATTGTGAAGGACAGCTCTCTCCTTGTGACAATCGATCTGCTGTTGTCGTCAAAGTTGAGCATTCTGAGAATATGGCCTGCAAAATCGTTCACAGCAGCCTCTCCGCAAATATTTGCGCGCTCTAGGTACCCGAAAAAGAGGCGGTCCTCCTTGGTGATAACAGCGGGAGGAGCTACGTTGTTCAGAATGGCTGGAGAAACGTTTGTCGGAGGCAACTGGGGCGCGCCGAAGAACGTTACGATATCAACGTCTTGAGTAACAATGTTGAAGGCGAAGAGCTCGTAGTCAGCGGATGAGTTGCGCCATGATGAAGTGTTGATCGGCCTCCTCGGCGGGTCACTATAACTTTGTCCATAATAGGTTAGTGACCCCCCTTTTCCCTTTTTCGTTCCGACCAGCTGGTACTAGCAATCATTTGCTGTCACTCACGGAACACGGATTTCATCAACAGCAACACCGGGCCAGACCTTGTGGACGAGTGGCGGGTCATTAAATACTTGCCATTCATATAATATTGCTCGGTTCAGCTTGCCACTTCTCAACCACTCACCTGGCGTAGATGCTCAAGCCCACAGCCTCAGCGCCAACGAGACGCGAATGCTTTCTCCTCGCTCTCCTACTCTTCGCACTGCTCTCGGTGTCTAGAGCAGGGATTGGTATTCGGGAGTCACGCGCTCCACGCTTAGTCCCAGAAAAGGCCGT
>JBBPRK010001491.1:0-11911 GCA_038093075.1 Boletus patriciae | reverse complement strand
GTGAGAGCACTGAACGAGAAGCTGCTTGTTGCGAGCGATTTCGTACGTGATTTCGTTGCTTCCTTTGCGGGCCTGTTTCCTGATGTTACGTGCGCTAGCTTGACGCGATACACGATCATTTAAACAATAGCGCCATGGAACGGATAACTTGGACTGTGATATGGTAACGTCTGCTTGGATCTGCGTGTCCCCTTGCTGACGTTGTTCTCCCTTGTTAGGCTTATCATTCTCGTCATTTTCGTCGAAGTGGTGTGTCTTTTTTTTGTTGTGATTAATGCTGACGTTGATATCTTTGTCCAGGGTGAAGTGTTTGCCCGCGTTGTTGTACACACGCCCGTGCCTGCGGACGGCTCAGATATTGGACACGCCGTGGCGAAAGGGTTGATACCTCGTGGAGGATTGGTGAAATGGCTAATCAGAGTCCTCGGCGGTGTCAAGGGGTCGTAATTAGGTGCAATGTGACTAGTTCGACGGATGCTATGTACGCCTGGCGGATCACTGGCTTGTAGACGAGCACTTTTCCACAGTATCCCCCTCACTTTCTTCTCCATCCAATTTTGGTTTCTCGTGGACAGCCACAGTGTGACGTAGGTTTTTCGTATTATGAAACCACAACCGGCCGCTCAGGCCGATGCTATAGAATCACATCAGTCGTACCTTATTCCTGGCCCTGGAGGGAAAATTAATTCATACAGGGACCTAACGACGCCGGACGTATGATGTCATTCTCGGACATTTATTCCCGCCATAAAAAATAGTATGCCTCACCCATTTTTTTCACTTCTGAGTACTGCGTGCCCAATAGGATTGTCTGTGCGCATTAGAAAATCTTATCCCCCCACTTTTTTTTTTGCATCGCGCCATTTCTTGTTGTCAACTAAATCTTACGAGTACAATAGTCAGACTGTATTTACAAATGCATGTATTCGAATTAGGCTGTACCACGGGTATACTCCCGGGTATCACCGCCTGTACCCGTATCCATGCCTGCCACGGGTCCATACCTGCAGCCGCGGGTACGGGTCTGAACGTGGGTACGTGTGAGTGCAATCACGACAGTTCACGTACAAATGCGAACGCGAACGCATTATCAGTGTTCGCGCTCGTGTTTGTAGGCGAACAGGTTGTCGGTGAGGGCAGGGAGAGGGAGAGGGCACGAGGCGAGGGCGAGATGCCATTGTTGTCGTTGTCGCGTATGGAGGGACGATGTGGGTGAGGAAGAGGCAAGGGCGAGTCACTGTCGCATGTGGAAGGATGGACGAGGTGGGTGAGGATGACGCGACCTCGTCGTCGCGAGGTGGTGGTGATCGTGTCCTCGTCCTCGTTGTGTCGTGGGTGAGGACGAGGGCGAGGACGAGGACGAGGGCACATCGTCGCGTCGTCCTCGTCGCGTTGTCATCCTTGTTGTCCTCGTTGCATGGAGGTGAGGATGAAGCGACGGGCGATGGTGACAACGACGGCGCCCATATGCAGTTCGTATCTCCGTGGCGAGGACGAGGCGCCGTCTGAGCCGTCACCGGTGGTATTGACGAGTGATTAATGACCTGTGGGTAGTAAACTTACCTACCGCGCTGCAAGCCGTGACTTACCAAGCCAGGTAATGCGATACCGCACACGCAATTTTATCTAGCGCGCTCAGAATAGTAAAAAAAAGTGCGGCGGACTATTTTTATGGCGGGAATAAATGTGCAGAAATCACGTCATACGCAGTCCCCTGTTACTACTGTACCTCCCGTTCTCTTTCAGTCGCGTATATCGCGCATTCGGTGAGCGTTTTCGGAATATTGCATGTCGTCAGCGGTGATTAACAGTTTTTTTCATATCCCTATCTTATTTTTGCATTCAGCCATGACTACAAGTAAAATGACCGAAGACGATGTATAAGAATCCGTTCGTTAACTACGTCACCTATCTATTAATGAATACTGGCAGATTGCGAACCGAAGTTCCCAATGTCAAAAACTAGACACGTTATAACGAAAATGTTTTTTGCGCCCTTTCTCATCTGAATCGCTATCGCTCTGTACTACTACTACTACTGATGTTTTTGAACTGATAACGAAGTTAAACGAACTACGTTCTACCATCGATGATTCCACGACCCTTCGGGCACACCCGGACCCGCAAGATGAGTACCGCGCATATGTGCCGCATCACTGAAATCAAGATGCCGTGCTATTACTTACCTTCTTTAGGCTGTGCCGGACATCGGATACGCCCAAATATTTGCTTGTGATGGAGCTACGAGGCCTTTAAACTCTAGTCTTCTAATCCTTACTGCAGTAGAAAGCATTCTGATTATGGTATGAAGATAATGGACTTGGAATTACGCTCTTAGCATTTTGACGTAGATCCCACACAGAGTCCTTAGTGTTGTCGTGCCCGGGCCAGGCTAGGTATGACGCAGCGCGCAGGCAAACTCGACTCGACTTCCAGCACGAAAAAAATTAACAAAGGTTCCACGAAGCCCTCGGACACTGTGCATGGACCAGCCCCTTGAAAACTGCAGGCCAGGACAGCCCAAAGGCACCAAGAACACACCAACCGCGAAGCGCATTTGGCCGACCACGCAGAGACGACGGTCCGCCTCAGAAACGGAGAGCGGCAAATGACGAGGGGCCCGGGTGCGTGCAGATTGACTGTATTTACACTTGTTCTCGGATTTGACTCGAGTCGCATCAGAACCATGCCTACTTCCACACCGCCCTGGCGGCGCTTCCGATGACCTTGCGAGACGCGCCAGCAGGTCCTAGTATCGGCGTCACGTTCCACCTGCGAAGTGTTTGACCGTTGGCAAATTGGAAATTTACTCGATCACCAATTCCTACACCGACACTGCACATCTCCGCCTGGTTGAGCGCTGCTACGACGATCCCACCGCATGCAATGCTGTCATGTGGATCCCAACAAGAGCAAGTTCAAGCTGACAACAACATATCGGCGTCGCCCGCTGGTACGAGCCCGCTGGTGTGATGGTGCCCGCTCGCAGTTAAATTGACGTTTGCCTGCACACTAGTGACTGACATAATCCCAGTAACTCCCCCGCCCCCCGCCCCAATGACGTCACTCGACTGGCGAGAGTTGCATGGGTGGAGCCAATGCTTGCCCCCGGACACCAGGTCAGGCCCGAGTCTTTCATCATGCACTTACGAACCCGCAAGCTGATATGGCGCACGAAGAGCCGTGACACTGCAGAGGGCGTAAATTGGGCGGGTATAGTCTGGTTTACCGCTAACTTCGTTGGTTTACTCGTACAAACAAATCCATCCCTAATTGGGCCCACTCAGATCAGCTCGTGAACAACTTCAACACCATTATCAAAACCGTCGTCACATATCCCGCAGAGCAAAGGAGCAGATATTACGATATCAGCTCATCTTAGGCTTAGCAAGGTTGCTATGGTCACAGGGATCAGCACACGAACAATTTGTCGGCCCATGGAGTTCTGAGGGCTGTGCTCATTTACTTGTTCGGCACTACGACGGGACCTCAGTCGAACACGGCGAAAGCGGTTTAACGCTTTGAGGTCAGCCGTAATTCACTTTGTGACGGGTACCAAACTTGGTTGTCCGCAGCTGTACTAACAACTCTTACGGTATTGCTCAGACTTTTAATCTCCCTTCGTACGAAGTCCCGTACTGACCCCGAGTGGTAACCTAGGGGAGATAGAATTCGGCTCCCTCGTATGCGAGGGAGCCCCTTAGCCCACAGACTGAAATAATTATAAGAGACATGTAGGGGTGCCGAAGTGGCACACACTAGTTCGTCCTAGTCCCCTCCCGTCACAGCGAGATGCTGTTCCTGTCTATCCTTTCACGATTCCTCATCTCTACTGATGCGTTGTCGGTCTCCAGAGGTTTAGACCCGGACATATATTTACCACCACCCACCGCTAGATCAACAAATGCGCTCGGTCCTGTGGGCCAACTTCAGATCGCGAATAATTTCGTTGCCCCAGATGGGTATAATCGATCGTGAGTTGATGTTGATTGTCACTTCTTAATCCATTCCTAACCTTTTGTAGAGCGGTTCTTGCCAATGGTGTTTTCCCCGGGCCGTTGATCCAGGGAAACAAGGTCAGACTCTACGACAATATTTAGATGGGCGTACTTATGCCTTTCCAGAACGATCAGTTTGCTATCCAGATTTATAATGAACTCACGGACGATACCATGCCTCTGGAAACCAGCGTCGTAAGTGACTATACATTTAATTGCACGAAACCCATCCTCATGTACCTCCCAAAGCATTGGCATGGAATCTTTCAGAACGAGTCCAACTGGGCTGATGGTTCTTCATACGTCACCCAGTGCCCGCTTCTTCAGCAGGATACATTCGTGCCGAAATTCAACGTCGGCGGTCAGACAGGAACATACTGGTATCACTCACATTATACACCTCAATATTGTGATGGACTTCGAGGACCACTGGTTATATACGATCCTGAGGACCCTCTGGCATATTTATACGATGTCGATGATGGTGAGTTTCAATCGACTTTCTGCCCATGCTCTGTTCCGTAACCCGAATAGAAAATACCGTTATCACGCTCTCAGACTGGTGAGCATCTCATGTCGAACAGAAAAGCTTCTATTGACCTAAATTTAGGTATCACACATCCTCTATCATACTCGGCCAAATAGCCGGAGCGGTGACAGCGGACTCGACACTGATCAATGGCAGGGGTCGCTATGCTTCCGGACCATCAGTTCCACTCTCGGTCATCAATGTCCAACAAGGGTTACGATATCGCTTTCGCGTGGTTGCCACGTCTTGCGACCCTTCCTTCAACTTCACAATTGATGGTCACCGAATGACCATCATCGAGGTGGATGGGACTGAAGTGCACCCCGTACAAGTCGACTCAATACCCATACTTGCTGGTCAACGCTACTCCGTGGTTGTTACAGCAGACCAGCCCGTTGGGAACTATTGGATTCGTTCTTCGACCAATATAGCCGGCCCCACGTTCGATGGCGGTCAAAATATGGCCATCTTGCGATATGAGGGAGCATCGGACGAAGATCCGACGTCAGATGCCGGCCCGTACGAACTCGCGTTCGATGAGGGCAGCCTTCACCCACTCACCAACCCAGGCGCTCCTGGGATACCCGAGATCGGGAAGGCAGATGTGAACCTTGTACTTGCTCCGGGCTTCACCACTGAGTATACACTTGGCAATGCAACCTATGTCGCCCCCCCTGTCCCCGTGCTTCTCCAGATTCTCAGCGGAGCAAGACAAGCATCGGAACTGCTGCCATACGGTAGTGTCTATGTTCTTCCCCCGAATAAGGTTATAGAAATAAGCTTCCCCAACCCTGTGGCGGCTCCTGGTGGCCCCGTAAGTGCCAGGTTGGTAAAAGATTGATCCATGCTGAATCTGGATGCATTATTCAGCACCCTGTACATCTGCACGGTGTATGTGGTCCACTCTGCATTTCGTTGCCTCTAACTAAACTGTTGTTTGCCAGCACAACTTCGATGTTGTCAGGGTTGCTGGTAGCAATGAGACCAACTTCGTGGACCCTGTCCGGCGCGATGTTGTCTCCCTTGGTAACAGCACTACGGACAGCGTGACGATCCGTTTTGTCACGGATAATCCGGGACCTTGGCTCCTTCACTGGTGAGTGATTACCTCGAGTGCCGTAGGATCGCGATGTCACGTGTGTATATATAGTCACATCGAGTGGCATTTCAACCAGTACGTCAACTTCGGTGGACCAACGTGATTCCAGAACTAAACTCTGTGCCTAGCGGATTTGCTGTCGTGATGGCTGAAGCACCAAACGATACGGCATATGAACAAGCGGCAGTGGTTCCACGTATGTCTCATATCTTCCTGTGCTAGCGCAAACTGCAGAGATTGATCGCCTCCCACACAGCGGACTGGACTCAACTGTGCCCCAACAACTAGGCATAGGATCAAAAACACCTGGATTTATAACGTCTATCGCGAGTGAGGTCTATGTACAATTACCCGAACGCATGGCATTTGTAGTCGCAACGACGCGAACACTGGATCATGCCCCTGAACCAGTGAAGAAGTTATAAGTCAACCAGGATTGAATCTAATTCTGTCTGTCATTGATCGGATCCGAACTTGGTGACCATGTGTCAGCACAAGCGATAAGTCAGCTATCCAGGAGAGCACGTAGCACACGTCCGCAGCCTCATGAGATCAGTCAGAATCATAGTGGTCCGTTGTCTAGACTCTAGGCACGTCGGTCGGCATTCGAGGAGTCTCGACTCGGACCACTTCGAGGCACGTCACGAACGCACAGATCATTCGAAACATTGTTATATGGTGACCCGCGAGAACTCCCCCACTTGCAGAGTGGACCCAGAGTCCCTGGGTCCAGAGATCCTACTCACGTGTAGTAAACGCATACTGGCAGACGTTCGCTGACGGTACCAACTCTTTTCGAGTTGCTGTTGCAGGACATGATGAAATTTGTACTAGAAGACTTGTTAATGTGTGGACTACTTTGGGCCAATGTGGAAATCATGGAAGATGAAGGTCAAGCGCCGATGCGACAGAACCCAGATACGAGGACAGTACGAGAACATGGGCCAAGAAGCTACAGGAGGTGTGTCTTTGGCTGGGTGAATACTGGAGAACGAGGAAGTCCTACTCTTATGTTGCACTCAGGTTCTCGTTTCAACGAAACACTGTAGCACGGTTCCCCCCAGCGGTTTGATACCGACTCGATTTGATATTATTGCCCTGGACTTGGTCCTTTCCCCCCCTGCACCAGACTTACTGCATGACCTCTGTTGGAATCTTATTACGTGACAGAGCAGCCATCTTTGGAAGCGCTCGTGAGCCGTGATGAGTGGTGACAGGGATGGAGACGAGCAGTGACGGGGACGGAGACATGTCGACTCGGACGAGTGGTGACAGAGCAAGGGTGGGGATGGGAGGCAGCGCGAAGGAACTATCCTGGGCCAATGGTGAGCTGCTTACCCAAACCCATAGTCGTACTCCGACGCATGCAGCGAATGCTACACGCCCAGGAACTAGGAGGAGGACACATCATGATCGGTGGGGCATAGCCTCGGCCAGTGATCATGTCAGTTGGGGGCACGGTTGCTGGGGACATAGTCCGATGGCAGCAATCGGTCGGAGGTGGGACCTGGTGGGACATAGCCACGGCGATGGTCGGGACCTGGCGGGACATAGCCACAACAATGGTCCGGTGGGGCTCGCGTCTTGAAGGGCGCGACTGGTGGGGACGCAGTCCGGTGGCATCAGTCGGCTGGCGAGATGAAAACTCGACCGCGAGCCGCGCCACTCGATGAGCCAGCGAGTGCGGGAGGTGGCGCGAAAGAAAGACGCGCTGCGCCACTTTCCCTCGCTTGTCCGAAGACATTGATTGCCCTGTCGCTTCATTCGTGCCTTATTACGCGACAGAGCGGCCATCTTACGGTATTGCTCGGACTCTAACTCTCCCTTCATACAAAGTCCCGCCGCCGGCGTACTGACCCCGAGTGGTAACAGGGGAGATAGAATTCGGCTGCCTCGTATGCGAGGGAGCCTCCCCTCAGCATGAAATATCTATAAGAGAAGTGTAGGGATGCCGAAGTGGTACACACCAGCTCGTTCTAGTCCCCTCCCGTGGCACCGAGATGTTTTTACTGTCTATCCTTTCACGATTCCTCATCTCTACTAATGCGTCGTCGGTCTCCAAAGGTGGGGACCCGGACATATACTTACCACCACCCACCGCTAGATCAACAAATGCGCTCGGTCCTGTGGGCCAACTTCAGATCGCGAATAATTTCGTTGCCCCAGATGGGTATAATCGATCGTGAGTTGATGTTGATTGTCACTTCTTAATACATTCCTAACCCTCTGTAGAGCGGTTCTTGCCAATGGTGTTTTCCCCGGGCCGTTGATCCGGGGAAACAAGGTCAGACTCTACGACAATATCTAGATGGGCGTACTTATGCTTTTCCAGAATGATCATTTTGCTATCCAGATTTATAATGGACTCACGGACGACACCATGGCTCTGGAAACCAGTGTCGTAAGTGACTATACACTGAATTGCACGAAACCCATCCTCATGTACCTCCCAAAGCATTGGCATGGAATCTTTCAGCACAAGTCCAACTGGGCTGATGGTTCTTCATACGTCACCCAGTGCCCGATTCGTCAGCAGGATACATTCTTGCAGAAATTCAGCGTCTCCGGTCAGACGGGAACATACTGGTATCACTCACATTATGCACCTCAATATTGTGATGGACTTCGAGGACCACTGGTTATATATGATCCTGAGGACCCTCTGGCAGATTTATATGACGTCGATAATGGTGAGTTTTCATCGACTTTCTGCCCATGCTCTGGTTTTTAACCCGAATAGAAAATACCGTTATCACGCTCTCAGACTGGTGAGCATCTCATGTCGAACAGAATGGCTTTTATTGACCTGGACTTAGGTATCACACGTCCTCTATCATCCTCGGCCAAATAGCCGGATTTCTGTCAGTGGACTCGACATTGATCAATGGCAGGGGTCGCTATGCTTCCGGACCACCAGTTCCACTCTCGGTCATCAATGTCCAACAAGGGTTACGATATCGCTTTCGCGTGGTTGCCACGTCTTGCAAATCTTTTTTCAACTTCACAATTGATGGTCACCGAATGACCATCATCGAGGTAGATGGGACTGAAGTGCACCCCGTACAAGTTGACTCAATACCCATACTTGCTGGCCAACGCTACTCCGTGGTTGTTACAGCAGACCGACCTGTCGGGAACTATTGGATTCGCTCTTTGGCCGATCAATTCAACTTCACGTTCAATGGCGGTCAAAACATGGCCATCTTGCGATATGAAGGAGCATCAGACGAAGATCCCACGTCAGATGCCGGCCCGTACGAACTCGCGTTCGATGAGGGAAACCTCCACCCACTCACCAACCCAGGCGCTCCCGGGATACCTGAGATCGGAAAGGCAGATGTGAACCTTGTACTTGCTATGGGCTTCACCACCGAGTATACATTTGGCAATGTAAGCTATGTCGCCCCCCCTGTCCCCGTGCTTCTCCAGATTCTCAGCGGAGCAAGACAAGCATCGGAACTACTTCCAAACGGAAGTGTCTATGTCCTTCCCCCGAATAAGGTTATAGAAATAAGCATGCCCAACAATGCTTTGGCTATCGGTGGCCCCGTAAGTGCCAGGTTGGTAGGACACTCATCTATGCTGACTCTGGATGCATATTCAGCACCCTGTACATCTGCACGGTGTATGTGGTCCACTCTGCATTTCATTTCCTCTAACTAAACTGTGGTTTTCCAGCACAACTTTGATGTTGTCAGGGTTGCTGGTAGCAATAAGACTAACTTCGTGGATCCTGTTCGGCGCGATGTCGTCACCCTTGGTAACAGCACTACGGACAACGTGACGATCCGTTTTGTCACGGATAATCCGGGACCTTGGATGCTTCACTGGTGAGTGATTACCTCCAGTGCCATAAAATCGCGGTGTCACGGGTATATGCTGTATATATAGTCACATTGAGTGGCATTTCAACCGGTACGTCACCTTCAGTGGACTAAGATGATTCCAGAACTAATCTCTATGTCTAGCGGATTTGCTGTCGTGTTAGCGGAAGCACCGAACGAAACGGCCTATGAACAAGCGGCAGCAATTCCAGGTATGTCCCATGCCTTCCTGTGCTAGTGCAAACTGCAGAGATTGATCGCCTCCCGCACAGCGGACTGGACTCAACTGTGCCTCGACAACCCGGCATAGGAACAAACACACCTGGATTTGCAACGTCTATCACGAGTGAGGTCTATGTATGTACAATTACCTGGCATTTGTAGTCGCAACGACGCGAGTTTTAAGTCGACGAGGATTCGAATCTAAGCCTGTCTGTCATTGATCGGATCTGAACTTGGCGACCATGTGTGAGCACAAGTGATCAACCAGCTATCCACGCGAGCATGAATGCAGGAAGATATGACGAGGACATTGCTTGAGGGAGACGATCAGAATTTTCTCTACTGCGATCGATCGCGGTAGCAGCACAACCCAACGGACCGCATTCTCTTTGAAAACCCCCCACCCGTTACTGCTGGCAAGAAGTCAGGATTATAGCAGGATGCGGGACTTGTGACAGGAGATGCGCAACGCAATTGAACCCCGAACAGCTGGCACGGTAACAAAGTTAGTCCATGGTGGAAGCACTACGTTTTTTTCTTTGCCAAAGGGCACATCGTGTGCCTAAGATGTCTAGTATATAATCAGTGTACCTCCAACTTCCCTACTACATCCTTTCCTTTCCTGAAGGTATGCTTCTTTCCAGACACGTCGGTTTTAAATGAAAAGGTTGGGGAAAGATGTCGGGAGGAGTGATGTCAGATTTAGACAAGTGGATGTATATATATATGTGCCGCAAGGTGTTGCACGTATCGTATGCATACCGTTGCACGCGTTTTGTGACAGATGAGGCATCGGTAGGTCGACAGCTCGTCGTCCCTGAGAGGGATCAATATCGGATCGGGGGAAGGGGTTCCGCACGGATGCTGGAGAGATCGACGGCTTGATCGATCGCATCGTCTATTTCCCCGATGAGGGCGCTACGGGTGAGCGTCAGATGAAGCGTCTTCTTCCCGGCGGCGGACGGAGGGAAGAAATCGTAACGCACATCATGTCACCCTTGACGAGGTAGAGTCCGAGTGGGATTTCCTCGACGCCTTCTTCCATGCTGTACACGCGCTCCTTGGACTCGGAGAGGACGACGTTGGATTTTTGGTCGAACCCTGCGAGCACTCCCTGGGTGGGGCCGAATTGAGCGGAGATCGCAAACGATGTGGGACGAACGTGACTCACGACGATCGCCCTGCCATCTTGGAGCACGAGCAGTACACGACCTGGCGACAACGAGAGAGGGTCAAGACGCGGAGAGCAAGATCGGGCGTCTGGAGCTCACGGTCGACATAGCCCTGGAGGCTGGCCATTTGAACGTACGCGTGCGTGCGTTGTAAAGATGGCGGATGGCGTTCTTGTTTTGATGAGACGGATGAGATAACGACGGGACTACCGCCTGGTGCGTGCGCTGAATACCTCCTAGCGGTCCGGACAAAGGTTGTCGATGATGAGCAGGCAGGTGTTCTGGGGTCTTGCTGTGGCGGGGGGCTCTGCCAAGCTAGTTCGTATCTATAGTGCTCACTAGTACTCCTCGAGTCTTCTGTATGATCTGAGCGTGGGTTTACTGTCACTAAGCGACGAGTATACAGGAACGTCGCGCACACCGGAGACAAACTATGAGTGCGTATTCATGCCAACTTCATGGTCGAAAATTAATAATATTACGGTGAGTGGCAAGATGGTGGGTAGCGTCCGCCGTCCCATTCACCAGGAGATTATAACAATAGCCAACAGGTTGACTGTTCCCCAAGCCCTGTTTGAATAGCAAACTTGGAGGAGGAGCGAGTATAACAGGAGTGGGTACACTTGACTGCGACGCGAAATCGGCCCTCCCGAATGTCGATGTTTCGAGTCAGAGCATAGCGCTTATACGTGCTGCAAAGGTTTAGCAAAGGTCGAAACAAAGGCCATGGTGTTGGTAAACATTCCCTCACTCTATTTTACATGCAATCATAGATACCTTAATTCAAGAGAGAAATAGGTATGTGGTACGGTGATAGGAAGCTAAGGAACAATAGTAGTACAATGTTTGAATTCGGGTACCGGGCTGTGAATTGAAAGCATATGATCATGATCACTACGTAGGGAAGCTCTTGTCTCCCTCCCACTTGACCACCACATTTCCTCCGAGAAGCTGGTGAATGCGCTGCTCCACCTTGGTCCTGAAGGTCTTCACCAAGCTCCGCATATATGCGTTATTGTAGCCCTGCTTCGAATTCACCTCAAAGTGAAGTGTCTGATCCTCAGCGA
>JBBPRK010001490.1:0-11911 GCA_038093075.1 Boletus patriciae | reverse complement strand
AATATGTACTATAGGCAAGTCAAGCCAAATGCCATACACTTGAGAAGTTTGGCATGCTTTTGGGAGAGTTGCTTTGGCATGGCTGGTGGGGAGTTGTGTGGGCAAGTAAAATTTCCACTTGGGTGTGCGAGGTTTTGATTATGTAATCATTAGCATTTGTGGCACAACCATGGAGT
This sequence comes from Boletus patriciae, assembly GCA_038093075.1. Taxonomy (NCBI): domain Eukaryota; kingdom Fungi; phylum Basidiomycota; class Agaricomycetes; order Boletales; family Boletaceae; genus Boletus; species Boletus patriciae. The sequence goes on along the minus strand of JBBPRK010001490.1, from coordinate 11,735 downwards.
TGTAAAGTGTAGCCAACATGGTGCGCTTTTTGATTACATAAGCCAATAGAAGAGAAGGGGGTGTCATGTACTGTGTTAAATAGTGGTTGTGTAGCCTAGTGGTTTAGTGTGTCTGACCCCTGTTGTGTATCTGCGCAGGACTATCAGCTGAAGCCCCCGGTTCAATTCCCACCAGTGCAAAATTATACTATAGTCTATAGACCTGTTGGTAGGTGCCTGGGTTATATCTAGTGGATTTTTTCATGCTTTTTCATGTTTATTTTTTTTACAATAGCATTTATACCTTGCCAAAGGATTTGATAGTACACTCTTAATGCTGCAAACATAACCATAATAGAAGATCCATTACAATGTTACGAAATAGGCCTCTAGCTATGGTTGCCCCATTGATAATCTTGCTTTCAGTATTCAGACCACCACTTTCTATGATCTCCCCAACATACCTCTCCCTACAAATTCCTTTTAAACCATCAGGATGGGCTTGATTAGCAATATAGTCGATAAGGGCATTCAGGGGGAGGGGTTGAGTTGGATGCAGTAGTTGTCGTGCCACTTTTGCCACCAAAAGTGAATCCAAACATCCCTACAATGCTGGTGTTCATTGGCTGGACAATCAGGATCTGGATCAAGTGATAGGCCAGGGGGTATAGCTGCAATGGTCTTTCGTTCACACTCAATCATCTCACGAGCTTTGGCGATGATAGAGTAAACTCTAAGACCGAGTCGGGAAATATCTTCCTGGCTAATTGCAGCAAGTGGAGATGAGATCAAGGCTTGAATAGCTCCAGGTAACCATCCAGGGATGCTATACTTGTGAGCCAGCTCAAGCCTGTGGGCAGGACTTAGATCCAAGTTCTCGAGCTTTCCAATTGCCCACCCAATGCTGTTTTCTATCATCCACAATCGGGAGATCTTGAGAATAGCAGTGAGAGAAGGGACAGTATGCTGTTCGGCAACAGATCCACTGATTTGTGTTATTGTTGTGTTATTGTATCCATGGTATATAAGCTATGGGTGAACTCACACAAGGTAACAAAGTGCTCAAATTCATCCCTACTAATGCTCTCCAGGAAAATCGCATGATTGCTATCTTCTCCATCACCCTCAATACCTGATGGCATGGTTAACAGGGTTTCTAGTGTTTGCGAATGCACGAAAAGAATACTTTATGCAAGCAAAAAAAAGTATCACCAGCTTGGGGGTATTGACCACAATCAGTGCCATTATAACCAGAATAAAGTAGATGTTCACTTGAAAAACAACATTCCCATCAGGAAACCAAAATCTAGGATGTTGGTTCATGGCACATATAGTTGTAGAGCAGGCAAAAAGAATTGTCTGGAAAGTAAGAATCTGGTTGTGATCACCAGGGCATATTCCCAGGGCACATTCCTTACCTAAGCATTATGGAACAGCAATGTCGTGTTTATACAAGCATATATTCCAACTAACACAGACTAGTGACTATGTCTTTTCCTGCATTACCTGACCATACCTCTGTTTCATGGCCTGCCCAGATCTTACAGGCATATAAAACTATACATGATCTATTTTATCAAGCCAATCAAGCCTTACAAAGCAAGGGTGATCCTACCCAACTCCACTACCATCACAATGCAATTGATCAAAATGCAATTCCAATCCTCCATGCATTGGAAGCTCTTACCCACCAGAGTGACCTTCCATTATATTGGGTGGCTGAGTGTGCTGCACATTTTGGCATACTATTGCAGCAACTTGAAGATGCTCAACAAAGGGCGATGGGACAGTGAGCATATATAATATCTATATATTTTATTCTATGACAATTCTTTTCTAGTGACACATTGGAAGTGTGCCATATTGATGCAGTTGAAACAATTCACCATCAGGGTCCTGGACGTCCACACAAGCAGCCCAAAGTTGAACTCCTACAGGCTGCTATGGCACCTGGGCGTCACATTACAGTGTCAAAGCTCGCATGGCTCATAGGTATCCACCGCAATACACTATATTACTACCTCAAGAAGCATAAAATTGACTACCAGCATACCCCAATTACTGATGGCGAGCTAGATCTTTTGGTCAACTACTTTTGCCATGTCAAACCACAATCTGGGCTTCGCTATCTAGCTGGCTCTTTAAGCCACCATGGTTTACGTATTCAACGTCATCGCATTGCCTCCTCTCTTTGCTGTGTTGATCCTCTTGGCCGTGTACTGCGCCAGCACAATACCATCCATCGTCGCCAATATTGAGTCTTATGCCCTAATGCACTATGGCATTTGGATGGACACCACAAGCTTATTCACTGGGGTATTGTAATCCATGGAATTATTGATGGCTACTGCCGGACAGTATGTTTTCTTTGAGATTGACTTTCTGGCACTTGACTGATCACCGATAGATTGTTAGCCTTAAGGCCCATACTGACAACCGTGCATCAACTGTTTTAAATAACTTTTTGCATGGTGTCAGACGATACGGTTTGCCATCACGAATCCGTGGTGATAGAGGTGGTGAGAATAAAGATGTATTGGTGTTTATGATCATGGCCCGAGGACCTAATAGGGCCAGTTTCATGTGGGGAACGTAGGTCAACACTATCAGCAGTTCTACCTTGCATTAACCCCCAGCAATAGCTCTACCCATAATACACGCATTGAGCGATCATGGGTGGAAGTTGGTCGGTGGTTTGCCCGATCTTGGCGGGCATTTTTTCTCCGGCTCGAAAGGCTCCACCACCTCAATGGGACAAATTCGAACCATCTTTGGCTGCTGCACCATCTTTTCTTGGATGATATAAATGCCGATTGCACCATACTCTGCGAGGAGTGGAATGCCCATCCATCATCGTTCCATTCCTTCATATAAAATCACTCTTTTATTTTCCAACCATTCCACATTCATTTGCATTTTTCTTTTAATCAACACTTTCTTTGACCTTTGTGACAGCCTTTGATATGGTCAAGCGGGTTCAGAAGCGAAAAGTGATCTCCTCGTCCTCAGAAAATGAGGAATCCTCTTTGCCACCACATTCACAAATACAAGCTTCTACCTCTATTGTTGATTCAGTTCTTCGTACTATGCTCTCAAAACCATCTTCATCTTCCAACTATTCACATCTACCCACCAAATCCTGATCTACCTCAACAAAAGCTTTCTTCCACCAAGCACACATTGAGGCAAACAAGGGTTTAAAAGGAAAGTCAAGGTCAAGCAGCTACAACCACACCTTGAAGAATGGAAAGGCACAAGAAAAGGTGAGTATTTTCAATCTATTGCTTTCCAAATAACTGCATGAACTGTTTGCTGCTATATATATATATTAGAGCTCTCGTGGTTGTCCCAAGACCCTTGACTATCACTTAGCTCGTATTGTTTTCCTACCATATGGGGTGGACATGGTGGGTTTTAGCTCGTTTTCACTGGTTTTATTAATAAAAATTATTCTCAGCCTAGCCCTAGTGGAGAATCGGATTCCTCAAGTGACCATACATTGGCAAACTTGTTTCCTACCCTTTATCAAGTGAAAGCTCTTACAAGTGCCCAACTAAGCAGACTTGAAGCAGCTGGGCTGGCACACTCAAACTTTCGTGAATACTTCAAGTTCAGTCGCGAGTGGACTTGGCCACAAGTTGACGAGATGCTACGAGGTAAATTTCCCCAGCTTTTTGATGTTCTCGATACCCAATCAAAGGTAAGGTCTAGTGATATATATATAATATAATCTCACCATAGCTATTTAGGTCATCAATCCAAGGCACAATACCAAGGGAATGATGGGTAGGCGATACAAGTATTTGCCCCCATATTTACTTTGCCTTCGCAGTCAAAAAGAGGTCATTGTTGCAGGAGGAATAGAGTTTCCTGATGGTGAGACTCTGTTTCACAAGATCAAGGCTGGAAAACGACCATCATGAGATGAGTTAGAACTTATTTTTGGTAAGTTTTCTCCGAAGTTTGATGGTGAACAACTTGAAGCTTACTTACCCTCCCATCTAGTTACTCGTGACAAGATACCATTGAAGCTTATTGCTCAATGGATCAAGAAACAGCAGCCAAAGGGCAAGGGCAAGGAAAAGGTGAAAAGTAACTCAGACCTAGTGTCTTACCCTGATGATTTGGAGATTGAGTCCCAATGGACTAAGTCTGATGGTGGTGATGACACCAAAGATCCAATATTAAGTCCAATAGGTCATCACCTCAAAAGACATCTCATCAATGCCAATGGTAGGTTTATTTATCGAGATCGCTAGGACCTCGATTGCGCAGGGACAGGAAGGGAGTGCGATCCTAGTGGAGACTTACTAGGACTCTGGTAGGTTCTTGGTTACGACAAAGGAGTAACTTGAGCGTAGTGGGAGTGAGCTCAGAGTTCAGATGATGGGGGAACGAGAACAAGATAGTTCATTAATTAGACTGGCTGTAAGGCCAGTCTTATATACTGCCCTGTATCTGTTTGTACATGTGTGGCAGTTAGATATATGCGTATACACAGCCCTGATAATCGATAAGAGGGATAAAGGCCATTGGCCAATAAGGTGAATCGCAAGAATGATATTATATGGTGCAAGAATTGTGCCATAGATAAGAGATAAGAGTCTGGACCCATGATGTCATAACAACATCATAGATAAGGGTCTAGACCTTCATAATATGAATAGCGTAAATAGAGATCAAATGGAAATGACTCTAGAACCTGGTATCAGGATAAGAAGATCCGAATAAGAAATACCAGGATTCCCGACATTATTCACTAAAGTTGCATTCCATAAGTAGCTCCAACTCTTGACTTGGAGGAACCAGAGCAAGCTGGCCCCTCACACCCGAGTCCTACCCCTGCTAGCCACTTTGGTCCACCGAGTCCTAGAGTTGATACCATTGATCTTACTGATGAGCCAATGGATGCTGTCCTCATTGACAATGTAACTTCCATATTACCTGATCCATTCCCACCAACTCTTCCCTCCACTCCTATCCAAACCACTTCTTATCCACCCCCTTCTGGTTCGTTTACGATTGATACCTCCCTGAAAAACCCATGGAAAGGTAATCGCACCTTCCAATTCTGAACACTGGTTTCAACTATGAGTACATATATTCTTGAATTTCCATCATTCCAAGCCTTCTTGCATCCATCCATGATCACTCGAGCCCCTTGTAGATTTACCTTAACAGATATGATACCCAACCACCTACTTTTATTTGTTGCAGATACTTTACACTTGCTTCTATAGCCACAAAGTCGTAACACAAGCCTTACTAGTTTCTTTTTAATAAACTTTTCTTGTAAAAAAAAAAGTCTGCATATTCAAACATAGGGATGTGTGCGGGGTAAATGTTGTGTGTTCGGAGTAATTCAATTTGTGGTCGGACAAAATATTAATACTAATTTATTGTAGTAGCCATGGGAAATTTTGTGTTCAGGGTAATTCTAGTATGCCCGGGGTAATTAAAATTGTGTTCGGACAAAATAATAATAATTGTGCAAATCTAATGCCATATGAAGCTGGCAGAAATTAATTACCGGGTTTGACTTGATTTCAGCCAGTCACCCCACTCGAGCTGGGCAATTCTGCCATCCCAGAGTTTGTGAAATCCCCAATGAGCATCCTCATTCGCTCGTCCAGTTGGAACCCCCCCTCAACAACCCCCCTTGAAAACAGGTATATTTCCAGCACATCCCACGATCTAATGGTTTCATTGCATCGCCCTTTGGGCTGTGCCTGCCAGCAACCTGCCACACATACCACTTTCGTCGTGAAATTTTCTCAAGAAACGGCCCCCACGGCAGGCAATGGCAGGCATCTGCCACCTGGGCCACTCCGGAGATCAGCTGGACATCAAATGTGCATTCCGTGATTGGGCCTGCCACAAAGGCGGATCTCTCTCATAAGTAAGTTGACTTCGGAGCATCACAACACAGGGGGGGGATAAAAAAGTACCACGTTTCTCATCGTAAAATCGACCAAACCGATCGTAAATATTGTACAGGGGGGTGAGGGAATGGGGGAATCGAGCCACCGTCGTCAAACTTATAGACCTGCATAACGAACTGCAGCTCCTCGTCGTTGCGATGCCCAGCATGTGTCAATACCTTGCACTCTGTACCATATACATACAGTCGCAGCACCTGCTTCCCAGCCCACCTTACTGCTCTCAACATGTTGAGCGTACACATCCTTCCATGGAAACTCCTGGTTACGGTCTGGGAAATGAAATCCCTGTCACGATGTGGCGGTTGATGGAGCCTTTTAGCATCGCTTTACTAGTAGACGCTTGACCGTGCCGCCCGCGTGCCTCTGTTTGTGCCATTTATGGATGTGAGCACCAACACGGTGGAATCTAATCTGGAGCCAATGATCCACATCCCGCAGGGGCTGCTGGACTTGGCCCACTACCATTCGCACGCATTGATCTTGGCCTGTGCCAGAGTAGAGATCACCTTCTTTTGTGGGGGCCGATAAATCACCATTGGAGGTTGCCTCTCGTCACTGACAAAGTGTGTGACAGTTGAACTAATGTACAATTGAGTATTGATATCCACAGGGACAAGCATGAGATGCTGACATCCGAGTTGGCACCGGGGTTTGCATGATGGTATCTCATCAAGTTAATCGTCGTACCCAAATTTGGTATCACTTGCGAGTACGGTATGACCCGTGGCTCTGGTACTGTCCTAGGTTCCCATGTGCCATTGGAGGCAAATGACCCTGTGAATCAATTGAAATGGCTTGGTGGACGAGTCAACGAGTCAAATTAGCATGAGAACAGGAATAGTACACCATGTGGGAGGCCAATGAGACCCCATCGCGGTTAATAGAAAATGACTTACCAATGTCACATATGACGTAGCAAGAGCTGATAACGGTGATCTTGTCTTGTGTCAAATAGATCGGATGCTTTTCTGTTGTGGAGGCATCAGCGATGGATTACACTGTGAGATAAGGCTGATGAGCCACCCTATACCTCAACCTGAGGATGATCAGATGGTAACGGAGGGCCGCACAATGCGCTAGCGATAAATGGAACACAACGTCTATAATCCATCACTCACGCATACTCTCCACGACAAGGATAAAGGGAAGGTCAAGTAAGGCTTGAGCTAGAGTATAGTCCCAAGTGGTTCTGCTGCCAGTCGTTCAAAGGGGTGCAGTATTCAAGACATGCGGTGATTCGGAAGTGCTTGTGATTAAATACTTTGGCACGAGGGGAGATGAAGATTCGTTCTGCTTGTCATCAGATGTGAGAGAAGAAGTGCTACTGGTGAGTGCAAGTGCGACGGAGGAGGCGGATCTCATGGGTTCTGGATGAACAACACCTCCCTCCATTTTGATATATAGCAGAACTCGTGGACATGCTCTGGCATTGGAGTGAATGGCGGGCCAGAGCTGATTCATGATTAGTGACCCTGCATTGCTCCAGTAATATTTACATACGCTTGGGCTCTATGACTGGTTCTGTCGCAACTTCTGTGCTGAAAACATCGTGTTGCAATTTTGAACTCGACATTTCCATCAACTTGGATTCTCTTGGACGACGAGAAATTCTCCAATCCAAGATATGACGGAAGATTTGAACCACATGAAGGTACAGCGTTCCAAGCTATTTCGGTGCTAGGAGTGACAGGCTCTCATTTGACTCGGATGTGCCTGGACTCAGAGTCCAGGTTGCCCACTGGCTGCCTCCCAGAGCAAGTATTGGCGGTCCGAAAGTTTGGGGGTCCCATGTTATGACTTGTTGATTCCCGATACGGTAGTAGAGGGTTTTGGGGTGAAGTTAAGAGTTCACTTTTGCAGCCCGATGTCCATCTTACATTTATGTTTATTTATATTTGCACGTATCCTTAGATTGGGAGTGATCGGGCGTCTTTGTTCTCTCCTTGTGGCCTATTGGTGTTGTTTCGTGATCGACTTGGTGTGTGTGTGGCTGTTTGTGCCTTCGCACCATCTTGCTTCTTAACGGTCGTGTTCACTCCGCGCCCGCTGTGCGTGGGTGCTGTGCTTTGCATGGCATCGTTGTCGTTGACGATGGGAATTTCGGTGATGCTCTGTTGAGACATTTCTTCACTGGTTTGCTCTTGCATGGGATGATGCCATGCAAGGCTATGGTGTAGATTTATTGCAGTGTGTCATGATAGCTATCGTATGAGTGTTCTTGCAGAATATACCTTCGTAAGGGTTTGCAATACCGTCCTACATTCCTAAGTCATTTTCACCTTGCAATATCGCCAGCTCCCTGCCTTTGGTCAGCGCCCTTTTGCAATACTACTCCTGAGTCCCGACAATGCCATCTGTGTCCACCTTGCAATACCACCCTCTATGCCTCCTGCCGCTGGTCCCTTTGTTTTCGCCTTGCAATATTGCCAGCTTCCTGCGGCATCGGTGAGCGCCCTTTTGCAATACGCCCGCCTTGGACCCTGTCGTCGGTCAGCACCCCTTCACTTTCATCTTGCAAAACCGCCCGTCCCGCCTCCTACCCGCCAGTCAGCACCGTTTTGCAGTACTCCCGACCCTGCCATTCGTGTGCATCTTGCAATACATCCTTCCCGCCTCCTGCCACCAGTGAGCGCCATTTTGCAAGACACCTTGCAATGTACGATGGATATCAGTAGTCATGGTGATAGTAACATGAACAGCAGCCACTCATGTACACTTAAAACGCTGACGGAACACCAGTCCATCGTTACCACCCCACTGGCCGACACCACACCTTACGGGATGCAAATCTGGGGTAACAACAAAATTTGCATTGTGTACATAACAAAATCGCTATAGACGCCTGTCCCATGCAACCTGCGCTGCCCAAATGCCCTAGGAAGTTTTTCGTTTCCTAACAACTAGGTGAGATACCATATTCAAAGAATAGGTGATTACTGACTTGGGCTTTGACGGCGCATCATCAGCAGGCCCCGAGTCCACTGCCTGTTTGCGACTCCTTTTGGCGGGCGTATTTTTGTCAGCTGAGCCCGGTTCATCAGCAGGTTTCTTGCCCTTCATGTTCGACCCGGCGGTCGCAGGAGGGAGGACGCAGTTCTCTTTACCAATGAGATTGTCTCGATCAGCGCGCTTGGACGGAACGGGCTTTCTCTTTGAGCGCCCCAACGAAGATGTGAGTCCATTGTCATTTACGTACGTTCCTCGCGTGTTGACTACACCAGGCTCAGTTGGGGGGAGAAGGGGTGCCAGTTGGACAGCAACATCGGCAAGAGGTTGGTGTGGCCGAGACGCCGGCTCTTCTGGCGACAGGGCCACCACAGGCAGCTGAGAGGACTGTGCAGATGCGAGAGGCGGAGGTGCAGGAAGAGTTGGTAACTGAGAGGTATACCCCAACTGGACATCTTGCGCTGACACTGTCGGCACTGTTGGGTAGATAGGAACACCATCAAAGTTGTATGGACCTTGGGCACCTCCATTTACAATGTAATCCGTGGTGCCGAAAGTGTTGAAAGGAGGTAAACTGAAATTTGAGAAATTGTGGGTCGGCTTGAAACCCATTCCATTGAAAGTCATACTACCTGCCGGGTGGTTCAGCGGATTCACCCCCATTCCGGACATGAACGGATCACCCCAGGCGTTACCGAAGGTCGATGCAGGGAAGGAGAAGCTACTTCCATTTAAAAGGTCCATAAATGAACCTGCAGCCGGGAAGGGATCGCTTGGATTATAGCATGTCGAGGCGCCGTCATTTGGTGTACTGACTGGAGTTGAGATGGATCCATTAGATCCAAAAGCAGAAGCAGAAGTAAGGGATGATGCAAGATATTGAGAACTTGCAAGATCATTGGAGGGAGGTTTTGCAAGACACGACAAAGTTGAAGATGCTGCAGGATTTTCTGAGGTGGACAGAGCAGCGTCGGGTGAGACAGTAGACATTGCAAGACGTTCGGAAGGTGTTACATGATCTTGCAAGGCCGGTATTGCAAGATGATCTGGAGCAAGCGAGGCGCAGTCAGATGAGGCAGTAGGTATTGCAGGAAGAGACAGTGGTGATGTAGCGGCGAGTGTTGCAAGAGGGGATCGTGGGTTTGGTGTTGCAAGATCTGTCGTGAGTGTCACGGTATATAAGAATCCATTGTTGATAGGCTCTCGTTCTCACCTTTGTCTCCCCCTCCACTCCCCCCCTAATCAGCTTCACCTTCATCTCCCTCTCTGCTCCCCCCCTCGTCGACTTCATCATCATCAGTGTCGGTATCGTCGTTTCCATTGCCGTCGCTGTCGACACCACCCTTGCCCTCGATTCCAGTGTTGGCATCGTCGCCCACGTCATCACGGTGCTGGCATCCCCCCTCACCATCACAGCCATTCGCATCCGGTATGCTCATGCCAGAGCCCTGTGAGTCTAAGGCTTGGGTGAGTGACTATGACCTTGCCACATATCAAGCTTACTTACGAAATACCTGTGCCAAGTATTCACCGAAGGCCTCCACCACGACAGTGTCGAAATCTGAATAAACCTTGGCGAAGTCCTGACCATCATTCGTCTTCCCAGTGTGCAGGCTATTGAGATGGCATGTGAGTTGAGATGCTGAGCTCGTCGTACACCAACCTGACCTGGTAATGATATTTCCAGCTTGCAAATCCATCGGATCTGGACCACCCATTAAGATGGAAAATATCCACCCGGTTTGTTTCCCAAGGTGCTCGAGGACACGTAGGAGGGCGGTACCACATTGTTGAATATTCCTATGAAATCGAAAAGGTCAATAACAGTACCAAGTCAGTCACCAAAGCGCTCACCTGCGTTTCGTGGCTGGGTCTAGGGGTGACGCTTCGTCATTGTCATTGTCATTGTCGTCATTTGAGTCACCACCTGTTTCATCATTGCCCTTTCGTTTCGTGGTACCCTGCTTCTGTTCATTGCACATCTTGTAGATTCCTTCTTTTACTTCCGACGTCTCGTTTTCCCACAACTCGTGGATTTTCTTGCTGCGATCGGCGATAGACAACCCAGTCCCAAGCTTGGGCAGGATTCGCGTCTTGTAGTGGACTTTAGAGTATACTTCCCAAGGTTTCTTGGTGCACGTCTTGGGCTTGAGAAGCTCCCCGGTGATCTTCGAAGTCCGGTTATTGGCCAAACGGTTCTGACCAGCACCAGCATGCCAATGCATCCAACGACGGAGCTGCTTCTGGCGGTTGAGAACAGCATTCGAGAGAACCTTGGCTTGCTCTGGGGTCATGTTGGCATCAGTTTGTACGTCCGGAAGCGCGAGGGACCGCTCCGGCCACCTCCGAAACCATTTCTGGTAGAGGGTAGACCAGCGTTTGGTATACTGTACCAGTGCAATTGATTCGACAGCCCCTGTGACGCGTGACATGGCCAACTGAACTTTAGATTCGACATCAGCAGCTGTGACGCGTGACAATGGGAGGATTTCGTCAGTCTCCATTTCGTCGGCAACTGGGGTGCGTGACAGCAAGGATTTTCAACATATATGGCAGTCTCATAGCATGTACCATGTGGCAAAAGTCTTCATGAAATGCAGAGCAAAAATTTTACAATGTTATGCAGCACACCAGTGGCCATCCGAGTCCAACCTTCGTCTGTACCACCCAACTTGAATTCGTGTATCAATGTCAATCCCAACAGCATTCACTATACCCGCTCATGCAACTGCATATCTACTCCCCGACCCAAGCTTATCAATCCTTGGTTTCCTCAAATTCTTATTTCCACCTCCTGTTATCCTTTCCAAACCTCGTCCACCCCTGTCTGCCTACTTTAGCGCTGATCAACCGAACATTGAAGACATT
>JBBPRK010001489.1:0-11914 GCA_038093075.1 Boletus patriciae | reverse complement strand
GGGGGGGACGGGGAGATGATAAGGGGGGGACGGGGAGATGATAAGGGGGGGACAAGGAGATGGTAAGGGGGGGATGAGGAGATGGTTAGGGGGAACAAGGAGATGGTAAGGGGGGGATGGGGGGATGGTAAGGGGGGATGAGGAGATGATATGGGTTAGACATGTAATGCTAGATACTTAATCCATGACACAAGTTTGGGGAGCTGGTATGGGTTAGACATGTAATGCTAGATATCCAATCCATGATATGATAAATTTGGGGAGATGCTATGGGGTGGTAGACATAGTGCTAGTCACTCAATCCATGTATAATACAAATGTACATTGAATCATAAATTTGTACAGCTACACAAACTGGCATCCATAGGGTGAATCTTTGAGAGCATGAATGGCCTTCTCACAAAGTGAATGAAACCCCAAGTATTCCATGTCCCCTGAAGCTTTGGCCTCCTCTAACAACTGCAAGACTGGCTGGTAAAGGCTTTCAAAAATGGATTCTTGAGAGAACTGCAGCTTTGGTGCAACATCAAGGTAGATATTAAATAGAGCCTATGAATTTCAAGTCAATGTAACTTTTAAAAGATAAGAAAGTGACTTACTCCAGTAACAACAAATGCCACCATGGGCATAGGTAACTGATCACCATCCAAAGCCCCTGAGTGCTTGATTCCCCAAAAAAGGGGTTGATATTGCCCAAAGAACTCAACTAACCCATGATAGATTAATGGGCTGGCAAAAAGTTGAAGCTGTGGACAAAAAGTCATATATGAATGTAAGAGTAACAGAAATATATTACTTACCTCTTCACCAATGTCACTGGCTGTATGGCAAAAGGCAAGAGATTGGATTGTTAGTGGAGCAGTTAAGATGAGCTTCTTTTTAGCTCCAAAACGAAAGCCAGGTAGTAAGGAAAAAGGATAATCCCCACTATTTCTCAACTTCTGAAAGAGGCTTGAGGATACTGGTGGTCTTCTATCAGCACGAATGAATTGGCCCCTGGTGCTGAAAATACTATCTCGCATAAATCTGCGAGTAGTTGCAACAGTCTCACATGCCTGCAAAATCCTGTTACTATAGCAGTTACTAAAGACTATCCACTTACTTTCTGCAACATATCAATAGATTCAGGATATGCAGCTAATGTCCAATGTGTTAGTTTTAGTATTAGCTTAATTGTAGGGGGGAAAGCTCACCAATACAGTTAACTTGACCTTCTTTCCACCAATCAACAACATCTCTTGATCCCTTATCCAAGAATGGATAGTAGGGACCTTGAAATGAGTGACCTGCCTTTTGAATCAGAGATGCCAATACTCTTTTGTAGAGATGCATGGCAATAGTATAGATTTGACCTGGAAGCAAAAATGGGCCACCTTCAGTTTCAGATAACTCCTGCCCACCACAAAAAATGGAGGCAAGGAGCTCTGATTGCAGCTGAGGATAAGCATCATTCTGAAGCTCCCTTGTCAACTGCTCAGATGTAATCTGAGGCTCAAAGTTGAAAGGGTCTTGAATAAAGGAGTTGATGACTATTATTATTAGATCTATGTTAATAAATGTGATTGAATGTTAACTTACAAGCACTTATGTCTCTGTCCATATTGGCAAGTGACATATGGTTGTTGGTATGAAATCCCTCAACTGTGGACCACACAGTGTTCCTGGTGGGGTCTATCAAATATGAGAATATATCAATAATGTGATATAACAAAATTTACCTGATACCTCAAGTCTTGATAAAGCTAAAAACATATGTAAATATATTCTCTATTTTTCTCTCAGTGAAATAAAAAACTTACCTTGATTGATCAGACAAGAGCTATCTCTGCTCAAGTTATGTACATTTACATCTATAAAACCAATCAATTTCCAATATTAAACTAATATAGATTATATGACTTACTGGCCAAAGGTTGAAGCTCCAGGTTCAAGTTGTTGGCCACTGGATTGGAATGGTTTGGGAATCTCCACTCAGGCTCCAAACAAACCTTTATAGCCAGGGGTACAAGCTGGCTTTGGGGTGGTGCTGGCAGCCCAGTCTGGGGCAGAATTGCCACTGGCAATGGTGGAAACATATCTTGTGATTCCAGGTAAGCATCAGAGGTTGGGTGCTAAAACAATATACTTTTGATATATTCCTAGTATAATGTATTACTCACATATCCAAGAAACCCAGCATCCTCAATCTGTTGATCTAAAGTTGCATCTACAAAGGCATGTATCTACAAATAACCAAATTTCAGTGGTAACTTACATATCTAGTGTGATTGATATAAATAAACTTACATTGCCCATATCATGCTCCATTGTGGGGTTTTGCACAGAGGGAGTGAAAGGAATCATGGTAACTTGAAGAGTAGAGATCTGTTATCTATTATCATTGATCACTGGATTCGAGGTGTGGTCGGCATTTGAAATATTTACCCACGCTTCGCCCTGACGTGCGCCAGTGTGACCTTTCTCATGCTTTTTGTATGTTATTTTGATGCTCTTGCTCTCAATTCTCAATATATCCCTTCACAACAATTAATGTGTACTGTGCTATGTATCTTCTAGTCACACAAGTAGTTCCCCTGGTATATCAAGTGCATAGAAGTGCATCTGTTAGATTGGCAACAGAGTGTGGGGGGATTATGTCAGTGTCGGGGCGTGTGTTGTTGGCACGTGATGCTGTTGATCAAGCACACCTTCAATGTGCCCTCACAAGTGCCATACCCTCGGTGAGCACATCGACCAGCCCAATCAAGTGTGTACTGACGCCCTTTGTGCCATCTTGTCCACCCTTGCCCTCCCACTCGCGCCATCGCTCAAGCACTCACCCATCCCGCTGTCGCCCGAGTGCACACTCGTGCTGCCTCGCCCTCGCCCTCACCCTCACCTCCCCTTTAACGTGGTGTCTTGCCCACCCGGGCACACGTGCCACCTCGCCTTGTACCTCACCCTCATGTCCTTCTCACACCATTGCTCGCCCATCCCACTGTTGCCACTCTACTAGTACGCACCCACTGCCTCGCTGACCCTCGCCCTCATACTCCCCTCGCGCCACCCACATACTGCCGCCCTCACGTCCCTCTCGTGCTCTCGCTCACCCATCTGCCTCGCCCTCTCCTCCCTCATACTGTCTCACCCACCTCGGAGGCACTCGCCCTTGCCCTCACCCTATCCTTCCCCTCGTGCTGTCTGGCCCTCTCCTCCATGCCGTCTCACCCACCCTGGCATGCGCACCGCCCCACATGGCACCATCACCCTCACGTCCATCGTGCAGTCACTCACCCATCTCACCTTCACAAGAACGCCCGCGCTGAGACGCCCTGGTGCCGCCTCACCCTCTCCTTGGCACCACCTCGCCTCTCCTCCCCTTCGTGCCACCTCCCCAGCCTGACGTCCCCTTATGCCACTCACAGACCCACTCCCTCACCTTCCTCGTGCGCTGTTGCTCACCCATACCGCCATCGCACGAGCGTGCTGCTGCCCCGCCCTCGCTGTCTCCCTCATGCCATCTCGCTCGCCCCAGCACGCATGCTGTTGCCAGCGTGCTCTGGGTGTCTCGCCCATTCGTCCGCACCCACCCACACCCTGTGCCCCGGCTTTCATGTGCGCGCGGACGCATGCGCCTATTGCATGTAAAAACATGTGCATGCACACTATCTATGACCTGCGAGTACGAGCACTTCCCCGTCTTTGTACCTACAGTCACCCTACTGTATTGTAATAAATGAATTATATTTTGTGAACAAAACTGCCGCATGACCATCTCCCGAGATGGTCAGGAGATGGTCTGGGGTTGCTCCAGAATACACGAAACGCACGCTCGGGATGCCCATAAACCACACTAGACGAATAAGGAAATCAATTGGAAATAGCCGCTGCGGATGGTGGACTCTCACAGAGGCCCATTTCAGCTCGACCACCCAAAAGGGTCTAAAGGGTCCGAGGAACCAGTGCCTAAGGTGCTAGTGGGCATTCCTCCATAATAATACCTTGAAACATTTGAACCAAATTGACTTGAAGCATGGTGTTTCAGACGACTCGTCACCATTTCACACCATCACCCGTGATGCCCAAAGTCGAGAACTTGCGCTCACCTGTCACGGTGTCAGGAAACACTGACGAAAAACACTCGGCGCACAACCATGACCCATTGGCGGACCACGGGGCGTTCGAGGACTCAATTGCTCAGCTTGTGGCGATAGGCGAGATTTCAGAGTATGCAGTCATGATCGAGGGGGAGGAACAGACGACATCATGATGGTTTGTCTGGCTTCTCGTCTATTGTTGTACCATCTCGGGTTTGCTTTTTGGTCGGTTCAAGGCACAGCATCTTCATCGCTCAAACCACCAGCGCCGGAATACCTGTACCCGACTATGTGTATCAGCCTTCATCCTCAAAGGTTATCTACAATGGTATCCACAACGGTATGTACTCCAACAAGTCGTGGTCCCTCGTCGCTCAAGGGATATCCCAGTTACAAGAGAATCAACCAGATGGAGCGAGAGATATGCGAGTACCTCGATGAAGTCGACGCCGCCACCCGCTGCCCGCCCCCTTGCCACCCAATTGAATCATGGGCCTTTGCCGTCGTACGGTCAACGCTATCCATCGCCACCTCCACCTAAATCGGTGCACCCCCAAATCCCTTAATGGCATACATGATCCCCCCAACTATCCCTCGGATAATATGCCTTCCCTTCGTATTCCCTGTCATCACCAGCATTATCAGCGTCTCTTTCTCTCGTACAGTTATTCGTACAGTCACCTATGGAGGATAGGTTACACTTCTGTCATATTTTCCAGCTAACCACGCATCACATCAGAACTTTGGGATAGTGATCACCTTTGCTGTCTTCTTCGTGATTCTCCTCCTCATCTTCACTGAGTTCAACACCAGTCTGGCTGGTGCAACATTTGTCACGCTCTTCAAACGAGGTTCAAACGCTTCTACCGTTCAGAGCACAAGCGCAACTTCAAATTCGGACAAAGAGAAGACAAAGGTTCCAAGTTCTACAAACTCGGAATTGGACGCACGAAAGGAGGACAAGGAGAATGTCCATGAAGCGTTGGATCACCAGCCTAGGATGAAAAACATGTTCACGTGGCAACACATGAACTACGAGGTTGCAAGCAGACAACTTCTCAACGACGTGTCTGGTTATGTTGCTCCAGGAAAGCTCGCGGCGCTCATGGGTGAATCTCCACCTACCCCACCTGGCATCGAGGACCTTGTGCATCGACATTCGCTCGACAGGGTTTGGCTGAATGAAGCATCAGGACATTCGTCAAGCTTGGCGGAAGAAGCTCGCACTCAATTTCATCATTTGGTTCATCTGCGCTTGTGCGGTTTTCGTCATCACAATTCTTGGGTTTGTCATTTGTCCCAAGAAATTCTAAACAGTACTAACACCCACCCATTCTGGGGGGCCCCTCGCATCAAACGGGCACAACACTCAATGCCAACGCACAAGCCAACCATGCCCCCCTCGCATCAAATGGGTACGACGCCCAACCATAGACCGTGGTCCCTCCCCCCATCCCATAGGCACGGCGGTCAATGTGCATGCGCACGGTGCTGGCCTCCCATCAAACAGGCACGACGCTCAATCCCCAACATCCAATGGGCGTGACGCCCACCGCACCCCCCTAGTATCGAATGGGCACGATGCCCAACGCCTGACCGTGGACACCCCACTTTGTGCCGACCCCACTTCCCTTGCCCTTGCCCTCGACCCCCTTGCCCTCGCACACCGTTGCCTTGCTCTCGCCCTCAGGCTCCCAACCCCAAGCATGATGGCCAACATGCACACGCACCCCACTTGCTTCCCATCAAATGGGCACAAAGCCCAATCCTCAATGTTCAACCATGGCCCCCTCCCATCTCATGGGTGCAACACCCCGGACCACCATGCCAACCACGGCCCCCCTCCCATCAAATGGGCGCACCCAATCCCCAACCATCGCCCTCTCCCATCTCACAGGTGTGACACCCTGGATACCACACCCACCACAGCTCCCCTCCCATCCAACGGTTAGGCGTGACACTCGATACGCCCACCGTGCCCCTTCCATCCCCCGAGCGCCACACCTCAACACACACCCACCATGCGCGCGATGCCCTCCCATCCATGCATGTGACAGCCACCACCCACCTCCATCGCATAGGTGGCACAGACACGGCACCATCCCTCTTGCTCGCCCTGCATTAGGGGACTGGGCAGTTTTGTTGGAGTATTTCTTATATTCCATATTTGGTACTATTTGATTACCTAATCATAGCTACATTGCACACTAGCTTTTACCTTAGCTTACTTAGTGACTTACTGAGTATTCTACAGGTTATGAGCCCCGGTACTTCTTAGTAACCAACAGTTCACTCACGAAGATTCAACTCGGACAATGGTCGAAGCTGTCAAGTTGAAACACAATGGCAAAAATTGGTCGGAATGGCGCGAGAGTATTCAGAAGATCGCCGAGAGAAAGCGACTAGCCAATTACCTCGCGGGAACCCCACCGGAACCATTCAAGGACGTTTTCGACTCACTCGCACAACGAATGATCGAGTGCACAGTCCCGAAATCCATTTCCAACCACTTTCGACACTATGCTACAGCGCGGGAATGTATCGACTACCTAACGAAGCGATTCAACAAGGCCTGCCAGTCAGAACAAGCCAGAACGGAAGGGAGAGTGGGCGAGAAGGGCGAAAAGCCGCACGGGAGAGACGACGAAGCAGCCGCAGCCACGGGACCAGGCACGAAGACCACGGATCACCACAGGACTGACGGCGGAAGCCTCACGACCCCGGCGAGCAGCTCACGAGACGACCAAAAGGTCGAACTCGACCTCGTTAAACCACTACCACCACCGCCATCAGTCACATCCACCACACCACCAAAACGGACCCAACCACGCACAAACGAATCACGCAAAAACAGCCGGGCGGTAGTGGATAGGGACGACGACGACGGAGGACGTCGAGTGCATGAGTGCGCCGACGACTCAGCGAACGGAGCGGATACGTCCACGGACGAGACCGCTGCCATAGTGACAGTGAGCGCGTCCACGGACGCAGCCGCACCCCACCATGCGCCCAACACGCCGCTCGAGGGAGAGCGAAGTGGTCGAGAGTCGACCGGCAAGGTTGGAGCGAGGACGGAGGTTGGCAAGGGCGAGGGCGGCGGCGAGAAACGCCTGCCAGACAAATCCAGCAAACCCGCGGAGCCCACCAGTCCACCAGACCACGCCAAGGCCACTCGGGACCAAGGCAACCAGCCAACCACCAGCGCGAGCACACGAAGCGCATCGAGCGACCACCCAGGCGCAGATGCCACGACGACGGATCCGGCGAGACCGTCGGAGGACCTTGCAGACACGACAGGCGACGAAGAACGTCACCCAGACGAGCCTACAAAGCCGCCCGACAAGCCTAAAGGCACGGGAGGGCAAGAGGGCGAGACGAGGGTCGAGTCGAGGGAGTCGAGGGCGTCCAGGGGGCACACCAGGTGTACGGAAGACGACGGCGTCAAAACACGTCGACCAGCGAAGCCACGCGACCCAGACGACGAAGTTGAGGGCGCGAGGGTGGAGGCAGTCGAGACGGCCATGTCAGAAGCATCGAGAGGCATCCAGGAGGATCCGGGCGAGGTCGTCGATGAAGACTGTCGACCAGGGATGCCAGACGAACCTCCAGACAAGCCATACGGCGCACCACGCGACCCCGAGTACGTCCAGGTCGAGCCAGGTGGCGAGACTGCTGTCGAACGAGACGGAAGCACCGCGCACGAATGCGCAGATGCAGTGGCCGACGGCAGGGCAGAGGAAGCGCACGGCGCTGTGCAGGTTGAGGGGGAGAACGCCAAGAGGCATCGAGACAAGTCGATCGCGGGGGAGAGATGGAGTGCGAGGCCACATGAGCACTCGACGGCGACTGACGAAAACGATCAGCGCACCTCCACAAGCGACGACGACATACCTGGAGCACCCCCAGAGCCACCTCCACCACTCACCAGCCCAGATGAGACCGCGAGATCGCAGGACGAGCCCCCAAGCGTCGAGCTCGAGGGGGAGAGGAAAGGTGTTGCGAGCTGCGACGCCAGACCTACCACAGGCGATGCGGACGTGTCGGGAGTACCAGGCGCTGACAAGGAACGTGAAGAAGCTGCGCAAGAGGTCAGAACACGAGCGCAGACGCTCAGAGCCCAAGGAGGAGGAGAACTCACCTAGGAGGACTCGACATGAGCCACACGACCCGGGCGGCGACGCGGCTGTGTCAGGGAGTGTCCATGACGTCCAGGAACGCCCTAGGAACGTCAGAGACGAGCGCGTCGACGGAACAAACGCACCGAGTCGAGTTATAGACCCAGGAGGGCACTTGGAGGTGCAGGGGAACTCGAGAGGCGTCGAGGTCGATCCGGACCGCGGAAACGTTGTCGAGGACGCCATACACGATGGGAAACATCCCAGGACGGAGGAGGACCAGCGCTACGTCGAAACGAGCGCACCATATCGAGATAGAGGGTCAGGAGGTCACTTGGGCGACCGAGAGAAGTCGGAAGTCGTCGAGGGCGATCCGGACCGCGCAAACGCTGTTGACAGCGCCGGATACGATGGAAGACACCCCGAGAGCGTCAGTAACGAGCGCGGCATCGATACGAACGCTCCATGCCGAGTTAGAGGCCCGGGAGGCCATTTGGTCGAGGAAGTCGAGTCGGGAGATATCGGCGGTGAACAGGAGCGCCGAAGCGATGGAGACAGCGTCGAGACGGACAGGACAGGGTGCCGAATGGATGGCGCAACGAGCGGCGCACGGCGCGACTCGAAATGAGTCGAAACGCGACCGCTAGCTGGAGTCGAGACAGGTCAGCACCGACAGCCCAAGCACACGACGGCGCACGTACCTCAGCCTTCCGCACCACCTCCCCGTTATGCCAGGTCGCTCTCCGACTACGTGAACCCACCACGTCGACGCGGACGCATCAAAACGAAACCTAGACAAGTCAGTCAGACCCGATCGAGAAGATCACTCACCATTTCGAACGGTCACGTCGCGGCCGTATCGGACGACCTAGAAGCGACGGATATACCCTATAGACACGGTGGGAGATACCTACGAAGGTTACTCACCTGCGTTACATGCTGCAGAGCCGAGGAATCGAGATCGTGCATAGATGGTCAGTACGATCGTTAGCCGAGCCGCGACTTACCCTATTAGGAAAGTGCGCGAGTGCAGCACGACGCGACCTACCACGGACTACCTCGGACAACATACTACATATTGTTTGGATTACTGATAAGTATTTCCTTTTCATTGTTTTGCTACCTTCCTTTAGGCAAGCATTTCCACCTATCAGGCTGCATGCTTGAGGGGGAGTGTTGGAGTATTTCATATATTCCGTATTTGGTAGTGCTTGATTACCTAATCATAGCTACATCGCACACTTGCTTTTACCTTAGCTTACTTAGTGACTTACTGAGTATTCTACATGCTCCCATGCCTCCCAGACTGGGGCCACTAGGCACACTGCCCAACAGATTAACCACACTGTAAAGCCAGTCCCAGTTGACAACATCTGGACAGAACCAGACAGAATACACTAGACTACCCTAGTCTAGATGAAAAATATTTCGTAGATCACAAAAGACAACTGATATTGGACAGCTTGCAGAACATGAGAGTACATGGAAAGGACAGTACATGACAAATTAGTTAGTTGAGGTCAACATCAAATCCGCAATCGCCAGTAGCCAGTTCCTGATTGCTCATGCCATTACTGAGATCACATAATAATCAGAAACGAGATATGACGTTGATGACATAAGCTCACCTCCCGAGTTGAGCCCATCGTTTGCGCAGGGCTTTCGTCTTGTCCCAGTGAATGACATTGGTGTCACATTTGCTCATGAGTCCGAGAATTTCAGTATAAACAGGCAAGTACATGTTGACATGAAAGTTGACTTCTCCCTGGCCTGCTGCAACCTCGTCAAGCACAACCTTGAGCTACAAGTCAATCAGCAACGAGGGACGAAAAAAGGAGGGGGACAAACAGCTGTTGCTGCAAAGGCTACAGCGACCCTTGGAACCTCTCCGACGAAGACTTCAGGGAATAGCTTGCCAATGGATGCGGGCCCGGTATAGAAAAAGTTGATAATCAATCCTGAAAGTGCAGGATGGGCAAGGTTGTTGACGTGTCCCTGGAAACAGCGTCAGCCGATACGATCTCTGACGGATTATCTCACCTCTTCGTCAGTCCCATCTCTCAAGAATTGGCCACCATTACCAAGGAGAGTTTTCGCAATCTCACTGTTGCGCTCGCGGCGATTCTCAGGGTCCCATTTGTATCGCTGGGTAACGAATGGTCGAGCCTTTTTTCTCAAAGCAGAACGCCAACTTCCAAGGTCCTCCCAAAGCTAACGGTGGTAAATGAAAATGCATTGAGCGAAAAGATGGGGAGGACTTACGAGTCTCGAGATATTCGATGCATTCTGTGGCCACCAGCCTAATAGAATCTGATCAACTGTATGAAGGATGCAGTCGAAACTTTAAAATTACCGTCCGAAACAAGCAGACCGCGCGATCGACGCTCCGCGATCGCCTCGTCAATGTATTTGATTGCTTTTAAGTTGAACTTGGCACGGATAGGGAATGGGTCGATGGACGCAGCATCACAGTGCGAAAACTGCTTTGCGCGTTCGATGACATCTCGAGTTGACGGTTCATAATACTGCAGCTGCCATGGCTCCGCGTGTTCTGAGCGTTCCGTAACATCACTGACCGAGTGGTTAACAAAATGGTGGTCTTGGCCATTGGCATTACCATTACTTTGGACTTCATCAGCAGCGCGATCAATGGACAACGCTTGCTGCTGTTGCCCAGATGCAAGCAACCGCGAATTACTGGGTAAACGGGGAGCCCGGTTGCGTCGGCAGTGTATATTTACAACATTCTTGGGGGCTGGGTCGCCAGAGGGATGGGGAGCAACTTGATTTGGCTGTGGCTGGCTGGGGGCTGCGGCACTGGGCGGACAGGAGTATACAACATTCTCGGGGGCTGGATCATCAGATGGACAGGGAGCAACTTGATTTGGCTGTGGCTGGCTGGGGGCCGTGACACTGGGCGGACAGGAGTATACAACATTCTCAGGGGCTGGATCACCAGATGGATGGGGAGCAACTTGATTTGGCGGTGGCTGGCTGGGGGCCGTGACACGGGGCGGATGGGAGACATGCTGGCTCTGCTGATACTGTGGGATTGCACCACCGGTTCTGTTGTCGCCATCTGTGGTAAGAGTAGTAAAGCATATACAAAATACAATATAGGTGTGACGTACCTAGGGCAAGATTACGCCCACGGTATGTAGTTACAGCCTCGTCACGCGATTGCGAACATGTCCTACTTGAGACTTGTTCAGGATTGTCTATGTTGATGGCAATTAGTATGGTACGTTGAATGTGACAGGACGTACCAAGCGGTGGAGACCAGATAGATCTGCGATCGTTATCTAAGAGCGGGGCAGTTAGACGTGGACTTTGATGCCGCTACGACATACCATGTGGTGCGGAATCCCTTGAACCTGAATCTAAGAGAAAATTTAGCGCGTGATAATAATATAAAAGCTTGGAACGTACCATCTGCTCTGTGAAGGTTCACCTCCGCGATGCATTCGTCCTCGCTTGGGGAGGCTTTGTCGATCTTGAAACACGTGGGTAGATTTGCCTATCATTAGGTGCAGGCCTTACCTGGAAGTTTGCTTCATCGTTTAGTTCGGGAGCAGCAAAAATACTATGACCAGGTCTGTTCATGCGGAGTGGTTGGTTGTAGAAAGAAGCCGATCGTTGCAGCCTCGTGGGGGGTGGGAGGGCAGGAGGATCGGGCTCATAATTATCGAACTGGGAGGATCGTGAAGGGTGGCTGGAAGATCC
>JBBPRK010001488.1:0-11931 GCA_038093075.1 Boletus patriciae | reverse complement strand
ATTCACCCGCTGCAAGTTGGACCCAGGAACTTACTTCAAGATTGTTGGAGGAGAAATCATAATCCTTCTTGTCTATGTCGACGATGCTCTTTTTATGGGTAGCAACAAGACACAAGTCCTCTCTCACAAGAAAGATTTCATGAAACGATGGGAATCTAGAGATCTTGGTCCTGCAAAGGAGTACCTAGGGATGCGAATCACCAGAGATCGCAAAAAGCAGACCATCACTCTCGACCAAATCCGCTACATGGAGAAAGTCATAAAACACTTTGGTCAAGAGAACTGCAAAGAAGTCTCTGTTCCATTACCTACCAGGTACAACCTGAGACCAAACCAAGATCAGTCGGATGTCTCACTTCGAAGTCGCTATCAGTCGGTCATTGGATCACTGTTATATGTCATGCTTGGGACAAGACCAGACATAGCCTTTGCGGTTATCAAGATGTCGCAGTTCTCTTCCAATCCTACGGAAGAACACTTGCAGAAGGCACTATACATCATGCGCTATCTCTCATCCTCTAAGGATCTCTGCATTCAGTACTCAGCAACTGGTAACCAAAATGGCTTATGTACCTACTCTGACACAGACTGGGCTGGAGGCGTTGAAACATCACGTTCTACCACTGGTTATACTATCTTCTTAGGAAATGGCATTGTTTCATGGCTGTCTAGGCGACAACGAAGGGTGACACTTTCTTCCACAGAAGCCGAATACTGCGGGATGACAGAGATAGCGAAACAACTTCGCTGAATCCACAATGTATATGAAGAGTTGGGATTCAAACTTGGTCCACTCCCACTTTGCATTGATAATCAAGGTGCAATGTTTCTGGCTTCAAACCCTGCTCAGGAAGGACGGACAAAACACATTCGCATTCCTGAACACTACATTCGTGAAGCGGTGGAGCTTGAAGAAATCAAGTTGTACTACGTTCCCACCAATCTGCAGTTCGCAGACATCTTCACGAAGAACCTTGGAAAACAGAAATTCCAAGAGGGAAGAGACGCTCTCCGACTCTCAAGATTCTAGGATTGTCGGTCTTTATGATCACATACCCTAAGAGTCAAGATTTTAGGATTGTCGGTTTTTTCAATCACATACCCTAAATCTTTCCAGATTCCAGGATAGTCGGTCTTTTAGATCACTTACCCGCAAGTCGTAAGATGAACATCGAGGAGGAGTGTCGGGAATCCTGGTATTTCTTATTCAGATCTTCTTATCCTGATACCAGGTTCTAGAGTCATTTCCATTTGATCTCTTTTATGCTATTCATATTATGAAGGTCTAGACCCTTATCTATGACGTCGTTATGACATCATGGGTCCAGACTCTTATCTCTTATCTATGGCGCAATTCTTGCACCATATGATATCATTCTTGTGATACACCTTATTGGCCAATGGCCTTTATCCCTCTTATCAATTATCAGGGCTGTGTATACGCATATAGCTAACTGCACTACATGTACAAACAGGTACAGAGCAGTATATAAGACTGGCCTTACAGCCAGTCTCAATAACGAACTATCTTGTTCTCGTTCCCCCATTATCTGAACTCTGAGCTCACTCCCACTACGCTCAAGTTACTCCTTTGTCGTAACCAAGAACCTACCAGAGTCCTAGTAAGTCTCCACTAGGATCGCACTCCCTTCCTGTCCCTGTGCAATTGAGGTCCTAGCGATCTTGATAGACCCAAGACTCGACTCGGGCGGAAGGCCTGGGCAAGCGGGGCACATCACCTTGCCCACGCCAAGCACCACTTGACCTGCAACACCAGTAGAAATTACTATAAGTACAGCATGTAAACTACTGTAACTATCTCACCAGAGACAACTTGACCTTCAAGTGGTCCGAGCTGACCTCAGCAGGCTGTATGCATATGGCGTGACTCCTGCTTCCTCCAAGCCACCTTAGGGGAGTGTGACCAATCTTGTTACAGTCGCTCTCTAGCACCTAACATAATGGACTTAGTCGATTTTTCTTTTGTTTCTTATCTTATCCCTTGTCTTGACTGGTAAGATTTCCCTTAGTCTCATGACAGCTACACTGCCTTTGCACCAGGCTTCTGCCTGCCCTTTACCTCGTGCAGTGCACTTCTATGCTTCTTTCATTCATTTACCACATGCCTCATGTTAACCTTTCACCTTTCATTATGGCAGTGCTTGATGCACACCCCGTATGCATGCTTATGCTTCTCTTCCATTCTGCCACCGCCATGCGGTTACATCATGTCCTCCTTCTATTTCATGGCTATGCTTGATGCATGCCTCTAACACATGTTACTTACATACTTAGTCTATGTTCAGACACGTATCGGTAGATTCGGTACAATCATGTACAAACCCCTTAGTAGTATTTAAGGCCTAAGCCGCCACCCAGGGAACTGCAGTTCAGTTCTCCTGGTCTTTCCCCATAAAGCCACCAGATAGCGGCTCCTGATCCACTGCTAGCGCTTTGGACAGTTATCTTAGTCTCAGTTGCCAATAGACCATGCAGCTTAGTCACTTTCGACAGTCACTTTGACAAGTGATCGTGCCCTTACTTGGATTCCCTAAAGACACCTCGATGGGCTTTTTGGGTTGTTTCAAATCTTGCAGCATGGCAATTGCTCCTGAATTGGTCCATAGCCGATGCAGGCTGAAAAAAAACTTACAGGGACAGCCAATCAGCGGGCGAACATACAAAGGTGTACAGAATCAGCCAATCGGAGCGCAATGTTTGCCATACTAGTAAGTTTTTCGGTGTAAAGTAACTTTACACACTTTACACTACTTATCTGCACTGTTTCTCACTTCACACATGATCGAGTAGGCACATACAATCAGTTTTCTATCCAGATACATGACCCCAAATGTCAGGAATGGCTCTGGAAATTTTTGACATTTTTAACAGCGCTGGATGCTGCTCCTCGCACCCTCGACCACTTGATCACACTCAACCGGTCGCTGGGACAGGTTACATACGTGCGTCGCAGAACCCTGACTCATGTGATCCAGGAACGGGCATGTGACAGCCTCTGCCCAACAGCACACTTACCTCAGCAGCACAGCTTGTAAGATTTCCGAGATAAGTCTATCGTGGCTGTGCTGTGAATGCTTGAATGGAGCACTGCCACAATCACTGCCACCACCTGCTAGACGTCCAAGTCGAGCTTGCGCTTGAGGCATGGCTGGTGTGACCGGAGTGAGAACTGCTCCCTGACTCATGCATGACGGCATGGGGTAAAAAATAAATGCTGTTCCTGAGGTCAGGAGAGGTGATATGGGGTGTGCTGCCAGTTGAGCCTGAGCGGGCTCATTCCTGCACCAGTGGGCTGGAAAGATTTACAGGGACTGACCCAAATCCAGCAAATTCACTGGGTGAGTGCTGTTGCTGTGTTGCTGTGCTCATGTGTCCACCCTCCTCTCCCCCCACAAGCATCAGCAAATGTGTAGATTACCTGGCATGGCCTATTCGTTCTGGCGCTTGACTCACCAGTCCGACAGATGAGGATCTGATGCCAGAAGACCCTGTCAGTGCCATTGGGGCTATCTGGTGTTCACACATGTGCCAGTTACACTTACTTGTAAGCCAGTCAGGACCCACCATATCGAGATCGCTAGGACCTCGATTGCGCAGGGACAGGAAGGGAGTGTGATCCTAGTGGAGACTTACTAGGACTCTGGTAGGTTCTTGGTTACAACAAAGGAGTAACTTGAGCATAGTGGGAGTGAGCTCAGAGTACTGATGATGGGGGAACGAGAACAAGATAGTTTGTTATTGAGGCTGGCTGTAAGGCCAGTCTTATATACTGTTCTGTACCTGTTTGTACATGTAGTGCAGTTAGATATAATCAGATACACAGCCCTGATAACTGATAAGAGGGATAAAGGCCATTGGCTGATAAGGTGTATCGCAATAGTGGTATCATATGGTGTCAGAATGATGCCATAGATAAGAGATAAGAGTTTAGACCCATGATGTCATAATGATGTCATAGATAAGGGTCTGGACCTTCATAATATGAATAGTGTAAAAAGAGATCATGTGAAAATGACTCTAGAACCTGGTATCAGGATAAGAAGATCCGAATAAGAAATACCAGGATTCCCGACACACCAGTCCCCTCCACTCTCAGATCACTGGCAGTTATCATAGATGAGATTCCTTGCACATAGTACCACTCATAGTCAGCATGAAATGAAACTCACCAGACCCAATTTTCACTCTGTTGAAAACTCATCTCGTATGGGTTTCATACATCAGCACTGTAACACATCACTTATGTATCACAACTTACATCCTTTTCCATCACTTACAATACTTATTTATATTGGAAGCGCTGTAGAGCTCTGCTCAGCTCTAGGTTGGGATCTTAGCTTTCCGAGGCTTTCTAGCTATGTTTTCCATGCTCGACCGGTTGGGACTGGTCCATATTACTGGTTTCTGGAGTCCTGGGAACCCGATTCCCACAGTAGACTGGCCGATTTAACTTTATTCCGCTTTGAGTAACATTCCTTTCGACTGTCTTGTGTTTATTGACATTCAGATACCTATTATTTAGTGTTCCGAACCTTATTTACAGTAACTACACAGTCCTGGGCAATTCCTGGACTATAAAGACTTTGTACTTTGCATTTTGAATGCATCTTGCTGGACCTATTCAATTCCACAAGCCTCAGGTACAATTTCCTTCGTCTTACTGCACGTCTGAGTCCACTACAGGGCTTGTTGACCACCTCCTGCACTCCTGACCGACTGGTACTTGACCAGTCCACTTTCCTGCAGTCCAGCCTACCTTCAGCCCCCTTGTAAACACCTTCTCCTCCTCTCCCCTTCCGCCTGAGCCATCACTAACCTGTTTAGGACCCTTGTTGGGGACGAGCCTATCGTACCTCAGACCCCCACACATCTCCTGGCTGTCCCACCACAGTCAGGTTTGTTGTTCTACAGCACTACTTTCCAATTGGTGTAGAGGCAACAGCAAAGTGGGAGAAACCCAGTGAGTGGGAAGCTACTCACTTGGAGTTGAGAGTACTTGCAAGAAAGTCTTGCTGGAAGTTATCATGCTTTGGGGTGTGAGAGAACTTATTATTCTGGGGAGTAAGTCCTGGGTATCTATACATAAAGGACTGTTTGTCCTTGTAGTGGGATAAAAGCCATAAAGGGTGTAATCTACCCATAAAGAATGTACTATCGAGATCGCTAGGACCTCGATTGTGCAGGGACAGGAAGGGAGTGCGTTCCTAGTGGAGACTTACTAGGACTCTTGGTAGGTTCCTTGGTTACAACAAAGGAGTTACTTGAGCGTAGTGGGAGTGAGCTCAGAGTAGAGATGATGGGGGAACGAGAACAAGATAGTTCGTTATTAGACCTGGCTGTAAGGCCAGGTTTATATACTGCCCTGTATCTGTTTGTACATGTGTGGCAGTTAGCTATATGCGTATACACAGCCCTGATAACTGATAAGAGGGATAAAGGCCATTGGCCGATAAGGTATGATGCAATAGTGGTATCATATGGTGTCAGAATGACGCCATAGATAAGAGATAAGCGTCTAGACCCATGATGTCATAACGACGTCATAGATAAGGGTCTAGGCCTTCGTAATATGAATAGCGTAAAAGGGATCAAATGGAAATGACTCTAGAACCTGGTATCAGGATAAGAAGATCCGAATAAGAAATACCAGGATTCCCAACACAGAGCTGCTCAACTTTCGGTCTGATTGTCCGCTTTGACAATGGAATACCGATGGAACCAAGGAATTTGATCCAGTTGTGAAGCACCTTTTCCTGGGTCGGATTCAGGAGCTGCTGTCAGGTATGGGCTTGGATACGTGGTTTGGTCCTCCCATGGTATCGCCGGTTGACAGTTGCATAGGAGCCAATCAAATTGAGTTCGCAACATGCCTGCGCAACGGAGCCATATTTTCCCTCACAGACATCTGTGACCGCTTCCTGGATTTGTGCTTCACAGTTTGCAAGTTTGACACCTTCTCGACAAAAAACGGCTGATTTGGGCATGGTAGGTGTGATAGATTGTAGCACGCAGCGCTTCCGAGTCCACAAGCCTGAGGCGTGCACAGTCTTATCAAAAGACAGGGGTACCCTCCTCGAGTAGTAACATTGAGTTGGAGCCTAAATCCTTATCACTCATGTCATACTCAGTGGACCTCTGGTATTTGCAACAGTCTGCAAGCAGCACATAGCTCTGAAATGTCAATAACTATGTTCAATCAGGATGAGAACTATCTTAGCCTTTGGCCTCCATAATCTATTGAGTCGGATCTCACTCAGGTGAAGCAGGGAGACCCCACACTTATGCCAACACTGCTTTTGGACCATTAATTTACACAGTGTTGATTTTCTCCACATTGCACCATTTCATCCTTGATCATAAAAAACTACCATGGGACTGTTGGATACAATTCCTTTGTTGTGTTTTTTCTGGAACAGTTTCATCAAGCAATCAGTGTGAGAATCAAAATATTTGCACTATGGGGTCAATTTGCATTACCCGTCTTAGGATAGCAATAATAAAACGATAATACTTCACTCGTCTTACCGCATTCGTCGAGGTACGTAATCTCGTAGTGCTAGGACGCGCGTCACCTTGTCGACACTTTTCCTCAGCACTGTCGTGTTCGCTGAGGTATGTCAACTGGCTAGACTCACATTGTTTCACACTCATAAGTAGTGCCTAGTTATCTCGTTTAGCTTGATCAGGTAGGAGCCTGGTTCAGCCTGAGTGCGCGGCTGCGTAACCAAAACACCTCATTCCTTGACAGTCACACTTTGAAACTTTCAGGCGTGCATGACCGAAGGGCCTAGATGTCGTCGACGAAGACCAGTGCGTAGCAGTTCTCAGGCCCAGCGAATGTACAATGCTGACAATTCTGTAAGACCATACAAGAGTGGTGCTTGAAAGTGGCTCTGGTAAGGTATACACAGTCGCTTTCCACCCTGACGGAATGCATTTTTTCGGCGGGACGAGGAATGGGATTCGACGATGGCGAGTTGCAGATGGTCAAGAGGTAGGAAAGCAAATGGGAATTGAGATGAACACTATTTCTGTGTCGAGGGACGGCAAGTGGATAGTGTGCGGGACTACGAAGGGGGCAAGCGTGTGGGACGCAGGGCTGCAGAGAAAGGTCGTCGAGGTGGAGGACACAAATTTTGTGGATGCAGTCGACGTCTCGCCCGAGTCGATCAGGTTTGCAACCGGGACCGGGGCTCATGATGACATGAAAGTGAGCATCTGGAGCATCACGACTGGGCAGAGACTGGTCGGCCCATTCGAACATGGCAGTAGTGTCAATGGAATCAAGTTCTCCCCAGATGGCAGACACATTGCCACTGCCTGCCGACACTCCATCCACATCTTCGATAGTTACAATGGTGACCAACTCATCACCACGAAGAACTCGCTGCCACCTCCGAACTGGTCTGCGATCACTCCCATTGTCTGGCCTTTTGACGGTCGGCTCTTCGCTACATCCAATGGTGGTAAAATCAAGTCTTTCGATACGTCCACCGGATCCCAACTTGCCGAATGGAAAATTGACAGTCATCACAGCGGGGATGCCATGGGTATTGCTCTGTCTGCAAATAACAGATTTATCGCTTCCTTTGCTGGTCGTTCTGTCACATTTTGGGACACATCGACTCACACTCAACTATGCAGCCCCTTGGAAGACGTTGATAAGATACGGTCTATTGCCTTGTCGCCCGATGGCACCCATCTCGCAACCGGGGGGGCGAACAAGACAACTACCATCTGGAATCTACGTGATATCCTGCCCGAGTCCTATATCCCCATCACAGTAAGTAACGACTCATCCCTGATGTTGGGGCGACCGATAACACTCGTTTATCAATCTACGCTTCTATAATCCCTTGTCCTCCTTAAACCCAGAATGTGAGTGGTCATCGCTTTTAGTCGTCGACAGCGCTCCGAACATCCCTCTTGTTATTTTCAGACTCAAAACGTGGGTACCCACGTCTTCGTTTAGTGACATGGGTTTTCTGGATGTTGACATATGGAACCAAGTTGTCACCCGACTCGGATAGTCCTCAAGATCAGCCTGACCGTCAACTCAAAGAGCAGTCACCGAACCACGACGACAAACAAAACTCTCCCAAGGTAAGCTTGCAGGGATTATCTTAACGCTGGAAGAGTGAACTGATCCCGATTTATGTACAGGTAGTTGACCAACAGCCCGATGGAACACATCCCAATCCTCCGGAGCCAGAGACTGGCAGCCAAGATGACGACGATGCTGTGCTCGAGGCAAGAATTAGCACGGTGATTACCCGAAGACGCTTCACTGATGGTGTTAACAGATCGAGTTGCCCCCGAGCACATCCGCTCCATTATTTAACTACGATGAGGTATGTAGTGATAAAGTTACACTTTTACCTCGCGTTAACAGCACCCCGGAGCCTCCTTCGCCAGAATCGCGTGAAAATGCTCCCGAGTCCGGTGCACCACTATTGGGCTCATCCCCCGCTAAACCGCGTTCCTCTCCAGGGCCACCGATGATCCCGTCTGTCGAGATGCCTGACCCAAAGGACAACCCTGCGTCATCTAAGGGGAATCGTCTAAATATCCGGGAGTGGTTCAGAACAGTGATAGCGAAAGGCAGTCACGATCGGACGCCCTGTCAAACGCCTTCCGAGGTGTCCCCTCAGTCTATCCCATTACAAACGAAAGCGACACCCCAAAAAGAAAAACCCCCAACGATGTCCCCCGGTAAGCGGCAACCAGTGAGCGTCCCCTCTTTCGTTGATACAGGGCACGGATATCTGACCACTCGGCTCAGCGGACGGTTGGAAGGTCCACCGTTAGACCAAAGGCTTGTCCATGTGTCTTATCCGTGTATGAACATAACCACTTATCGTGCTTCGCAGAAGAAAAAACCGCCCGAAACCACTCGGCACACGGAAGCTGGCCCCCCCAACGTCCCGGATGAAACGAAAGCTGAGCATTCTGGTGCGCAGAACAACGTAGAGGTGAGGGTCCACTTCCCGTGCATGGCAGTCGTGCCCACAATAATTATTGCAGCGAAGTCAACCGCCCGGGACCACTCCGCGCTCAGAAGCTGGTCCCGCCAATGTTCCCGACGAAACCAACGCTGAGCCTCCTGGTGCACAAAATAACAGAGAGGTGGGTCCACTTCGTGCGCTTGGCAGCTGGGGCTCACAATAACATGTAGCGAGGAGCTGGGAGACTATCGTCGTACACTGTTAATCTTTCACTTGCCTGTTCAATGTCGATACCTTCGTGGGTTTGTTGTGGCCGTGCAGACAATAGCAGTGGAACGCACTAAAAGAGCCACATCAATTTGCGGAAGATGTCCAATGTCTTTGCTGTCACATTCCTAGTCATTTGTTGGAATACCCTGTACCTTCATAGTTTCTCCTGTCGATACTACCAGTACGTCGCTATCTGTATGGATGTCCCCCACTCAATTGCGTCACTGTCTCGGACGGATCCCTGGTCGACTACCACGGTAAGTGAGGGTTGCTAAGGTTACCTAAGCCATCGTCTGTCACAATTCCCTGCCAGGTGTGCCTCATGCCTTCCTGCAAGTCAACACGAACGTCTCGCAGATCCACGCGCCTTTGAGGGAGTACCTCGACCCGCGTGGATTGGCAACCTCGCTAATTGGGGACTGGGCGACGTTGGTCATGTCGCCGTACGTCGTCGTCAAGAACACCCTGAGGATTCAATCCGAAGTCAGTCTTGCGATCATCGGGGATGTAGAACTCGATGGGGTTTGTGCCGAACCCTCCGTATCCGAGTGCGAACAGCGACGGTGTGCCATCTGCCCCGCACCTCATCAGGAAAAAAGGAAAGTGGCTGTAGCAGCCTGTAGCACATTATAGTACCCCGCGTGGCTCTATAGCCACCATAGCACTATGTAGTACCGTACCACGAACCATGTTCTATATCGAACTACTGTAGACTACTGTAGCGCACCCAACCATCAGCTTTGCTATAGCACACTATTTCGCATAATCACACTGTATTAGGTCGGCCACTGACACAGTGATGTACCTAGTCTGAATTCGACAATCGTGTATAGCGTACAGTACCTAGGGCTGCAAAGTACTCATCAGCGCTCGTTTCTCGCTCTAGAAAATGGGACTTACCGCCCGTCCACCCCCACTGCTGTCATACACGTGCGCTGGAAGTGATCCACTGGCATAGGGTTACATCAGGACTCATGCAAGACAGATCATTCTGTAAAGTACTCATTATTATGCACACAATTAACCTTTGGTATGTCCCGAAACCCTCGGTCATGCAGCGTTTGGTGGCAGCGGCACTGTGGCGAGGTCATCCGAGTCATGTCCATTCGGATGCCGGTTGTGGGACTGGGGGTGGTAATGGTGCGCACGGGGGGTGTCGAGGTATCGGGGGTGCGCTCCAGGAATGTTTTGAAGATGATGGGGCGAGTCTTGAGGTCCAACCGTGATAACCACACCGTGTGTGTGGTTGAGACACGGGTTGGACTTAGTGTCTTCGCGAGTCGGACGACGCGTCAGCTCGACCAAACAACCATCAGCATAGCCACAGCATCTGTCGATGCCCTGGACCATCCACTGGTCCTCCTTCCATCAAACGGGGCGTGACGCCAAATTGTGGTCCCCTCCTATCCCATGGGTGCGATGCCCTGGACCACCACGCCCACCCTGACTCATGGTGCTAATGGCTGCCGCGCCTCCCGGCCTTTCAGTGTGGTCCCCATTCACGCGCCCTCTCGGATTCAACCCACTGGCCCTCACTCAACACGAGGCCCTCCTGCGTGAAATATGCGAAAAAACAAAGGAAGTACTCATGAGAGAGTCCAACGCTGTACACGTCTCCGCACCAGTCACCGTCGTCGGTGACATACACAGGTGAGTTCTTTTTGACCTGTCATGTCTCCGTTGACGCCGCTCAATCATCCTCCAAGTCAGTTTTACAATCTCATCGAGATCTTCCGCATAGGCGGTTATACCCCCCACACAAACTATCTCTTTCTCGGTCAGTCCCATCTGAAGTCGTCCTCCAAATGACTCATGCTCGCACCTAGGGGATTATGTTGATCGTGGTCTCTTTAGCGTCGAAACCATCTCTCTCCTGACGTGTCTCAAACTCAGATACCCTGATTGCGTGCAGCTCATCCGTGGCAACCACGAATCCCGCGCGGTCACTTAAGCATGTCTCCTCGAATCGCAGTGCGCCTTCATCCTAACCTGTTTCCCACAGACCTATGGTTTCTACACCGAATACGTTCGCAAATATGGCTTGTCACACGTATGGACCTATTTCACAGACATGTTTGGCTTCTTGACGCTCTGTCGTGATTGATGATCAGATATTTTGTGTCCACGGCGGTACGTGCCTGGGCATCTCTTTTTTCAAACCAAGAAGCGGTCTTAATGAATAGATTGTTCACTAGGGCTCTCAAAAGTGGAATAAAAGGTTTTAAAAAAGATAAGTGATGCCCATTTTGAGCTGTTCACCGCACCCATCACCCCTCGCAGTGCGCCAGAGTGCCCTCCGTGTGTCTCGTCCTGCGTCGGTGTGTCCCCCGCATGTCCCCTCAATGGCCCTCCTACTCTCCTGCAGCACGCCCGCTTCGCATCCTGCATGTCTTCCGGCGTGAGCACACAGGTCCGCCCGCTTGCCTGCACCTGCTGATCCACTTACCCATTCTAGCCCCAGCTCACCTCGTGCGCGTCGCTCGTTTCAGTCTCGCTCTTCTCCACTGGCTCAATAGCATGGTATACCCGTCTATACGGTACACTCCCCTTTGTTGGCCAGGTTCACGCAAACTCGCTCGCCGACGACGGCCTCCACCCCGTCGTGTATCCCTGGCCACACAAGGGCCTGCCCGACTCATTTGACCATGCCAGGTATGTCCGCACTGTGGTCCCCGATCCTCTTCCGACACACCCT
>JBBPRK010001487.1:0-11932 GCA_038093075.1 Boletus patriciae | reverse complement strand
CCATCGAATAAAAAGTTATACAAGCAGTTTCTTATCTTCCCCAAATGAACTTGGTGATGTTTCTTATCTCGCTGTCTACGTCTTCCCTGAATGCAATCCTTTCCGCCGCAAGGTCTTGTTGCATATGCAATTCGTTGGTTGTGCCCGTCAACGGCACGACACTATGCAGCTGGGCAAGTTTGAAGATAACTTGAGCAGGTGTTACGTCCATTCGGCCAGCAATGGTTATGACCGCTGGATGAGTGAGCAAGCTCGTTGACCCAGAAAGCGTCCAGAAAGATCTACGGTTATCGTTAGTCGCTGACACCAGCGGGTAGGGAGAGAGCACCAACTGATAGTCAATACCATGCTCTTTGCAATACTTCCACACGTCAGGATCCCACATATTTCCCTCGTACCAGCGATTTTGCACGATTTGCACCTTTCTTAACTCTCCTAAAGCAGCGAGGATACGAACGTCATAAACATTGCTGACGCCGATCTTGCGTACGGTTCCTGCATCCTGGGCGGCCATAAGTGCGCGCCAAGCCTCCAAGGTCGCTTGCGTTGTCCTCAAAGGCGAATGAAGGAGATAAGAGTCGAGATAAGACGTCCGAAGGTTGCGCAAGGACGCTCGTAGAGACGCCGCAATCTGGTCTTTCACAGCATCCTGGGCGTTGTAGGGAATCGGCTTGTTGAGGTCTTGTCCCCCGGTTGGCGTGAACCTGCGTTGCGTGGAAACGATGTCAGCACGCGATGGGACATGGTCTCTGAAGGAGATCGAGCATGCACTTTGTCTGGATATACATCTCGTCACGTTTTATATCGTGCTTTTTCTGCAAGACATCGAGCGCTTCGCCGACGAGGTCTTCCCTGTGAGAAGCGAGGTCAAATCTGAGAGACTGCTCCTCGACGGATAAATAAAAGTGTACCTATAGTGCTTGGGTTGGCAGGCTGGTTGGGACGTCACGTCAAGCCCCTGAGGCGTATCATGAATGCCGCTTATGGACTCACCTGTATCGACTGCACGGAACCCCTGCAGGAAGGCGTTGACGACGAGGTGCGTTGTACGCTCTCCTTTCCTGGGTTCACGTACGCAAGGTAAACGACAAGGATGCGTCTTACTAGCAAGTAACTCACCATGCCGTTCCGTAGATGATCTTTGGTGACAAGACGTTCATATGGGGGTGTGGTATGTGATAAGCCCTGAAATCTCACGCGGATATGGCTCGATGATCTCACCAATGTGTCATCCCGCATGCTGTAGTGCATCACAAAAACTGCAAAATTAAGATATTCCCCGAAGTTTGCAGCAGACGCATGCCAACGGCTCATCTCAGGGTTTAGTGGTATTAACCTTCAGTACTTTTCTCTACGACAACCAGAGTAGTCGAAGTCGATGATACAAGGGAAACCACAATTAAACTCTGCATCAGGGGTCCACGGTATTCAAGTCAAGACTAGTGTACGTCGATCATCCCGGCGTTGTTTATCAAGTCGGTCAACCACGCCCCGGAACTTGAACTATGATCAGTCTGTCCGCGGCGACTCGCCTATTCTACACGCGACAGCTGCTTGAGCAGGGGCGCCCCAAATGGCTACCTGAGACGAGCAACGAGCCGAAGCGCTTGTGTAGTCTCGTCCAGTGTAGCCACACCACCCGAGTGCTCTTGGTCGGGCGGAAAGTGGATCCATGGGTGGACGAGGTAAGAGATCGCTCATCCCAGTCAAGTCGTCTTTTCTTTATGCCCTTAAATGCGGGCGCCGTCGCATGATATACATGGAGGTTCGTTGCCGGATCTGGACCTGAGGTATGGTCAAGTGAAAGAAAATGTTAGGGAGTCGTAGTCGACTGGAACTAATTGATGGCAGAGGAAACGCGTTGAACCGCTTGTGTAGCCTCACGACGAGGGAGAGGAGGGGTAGGGATGAACGCAATTGCGTCACTATGCGATCCATCTTGGCCGTCTCGATGGGTTGTAGGACGTGCATGGTCACGAGTTGTAGGTAGACTCTGAGGTCGACGGGTAGGCAGCTATTGTAGCTACCCGCGCACCCAGTCCAAGCCAGAATTGCGACGTCACCCGAACCTGTCAGAATGTGTCCCAGGAGTCGACCAAACGCACGATTGCCCTCGCCGTACATGGCCGGGATG
The DNA here is from genome assembly GCA_038093075.1 of Boletus patriciae. NCBI lineage: Eukaryota > Fungi > Basidiomycota > Agaricomycetes > Boletales > Boletaceae > Boletus > Boletus patriciae. The sequence continues at coordinate 9,798 of JBBPRK010001487.1, read as the reverse complement.
GGAGTATTGAAGATGCCAAGCGCAGTATCATCCTCACGCGTCGTCTGACGCAGAGAGGCTACATAGAGCTTCTCCCGCACTCTGTCGAGAGCGGGACGAAGTACGGCCATCTCCTGTGCGGAAACTCCTATGGCTTGTTGCATCTCCGAAATGATGAGGCGACTCTCTGTGGTTGAATGAGGTCAAACGGAGGTATGGTTTCCAGTCTTCGGTGTAGAACCAGATGGTCTCAGTAGCAACATATTCTTGGTACGTCCATCCTCGAGTGTTCCAGATGCTTCCGAGAACACCGGGGAGCTGAGACTCCGACGGACATCACGAAGGTATACGACCGGGAGGGGCGAGCGGCGATACCACATGAACATTGCAACCAACGACTCTTGCAATATCGCATCATTCGACTTGTCCACGCGGCAAGTGTCGCCCCATGCCCACCGAAAGCCAAGAGAACGCACGAGCGAGCAGAACTTCTGTAGCTCGTAGATCGAGATATTCTTGACCTTCTGAAGCAGTGGCTCATCGTCCTCCCACCTGTGTGAGAGTATCACGTATCGGTAGAACTTCTTCACCACTCCCCCAATACGTGCACAGTCTAGCTGTGTCGTCATCAATGACACCAGCTGGTCCTTGTCATACAAACGACCGGTTATGTTGTCAATCAACACACGCGGCATGTGGCGGATGGTCTGCTCGACAGTGCGCCGAGTCGTGGGTGTGGCATCAACCGACGACCAAATGCTATCGTCGATGTTAATCAACATGTGGTGATCTGAGTAGTATTGAGATAATGACTCACCCCGAGTGTGTTTGTAGGGAGATTGGCGAGGCATCCGTTTGGTGAAAACTTGGCCGCGGTCACCAAGGTTCCATCGTGTTGCAATGGGCGGAGCGCTCGCTTGCAAGTCGATAGAGACCAGACACAGGCTGTGTGGTCTGTCGCGATTTTCGTTCCATCCGGCGAGACGTCGGCTGCACGCAATACCTAATGCTGCGTTGTTGAGCACGATTTTCGCCGTTGACGACCTCGCGGGTCACCGTCACAAATAATGGCGGTAAGAAGGATGGGCAGCAAGTGTGCATTTGGGTGAAAACAAGGGTGACCCAGGGCATGAGGTGATTGTGGGTGTGTGATTGATTCGATAAGGAGACACGTGTATACCACGCGGCAATAGTACGGCGCATCCTTCTTTCCATCGGTCTGCAGGTATGTTTGCCAACCTACGCCAGAGGTTAAATAAGGGTGAGCACATGGGCAGGACAATTGAAAGGGTGATACTGACAGGAACTCAAGAGTCGAGTCGGAGGGAAAACCGACCTTCAACCTCCAGTGACCAAAAAGAAGTAACAACAATCGAAGATGGCAAAGGCAAGACAGTTGAAAGTGGTCTACTGACGAGGACCCAAGAGCCGAGTGAAGGCAGCTCCTTTGCCCACAAAAAGGAAGAAAAACCAATCGAAATCCAGAGAAGAGACGTCATATACTCGGTTGCGTTCCTCGCTGACGGGAAGCACGTCGTGGGCGGCGGCGACGACCGGCAGATTCGACGTTGGCGGGTAGAAGATGGCAAGGAGGTGGGGACGCCGATGGATGCGGGGAGTCCTGTGATCAGCATCGCAGTGTCACGAGATGGCAAGTGGATCATCAGTGGGACCGCTAGGGGCTTGGTGACGGTGTGGAATGCGGAGAGCTACTCAAAAGTGATCAAGTTGAAAGCACACAAGGATTGGGTTTATGCAGTCGACGTCTCGCCGGATGGGACGAGAATCGCGACCGGATCGAGCGACACGACTGCCTGCGTTTGGTCGCTCTCCACTGGCGCGCGTCTGCTCGGCCCCGTCAAACACGTCAAGTCCGTCGTCGCGGTCAAGTTTTCACCAAATGGACGCCTCATCGCCACTGCCACGTGGAACCGTGTTCGGGTCTATGACAGCCAGAACGTCGGACGCCTCCTCGTCGAGTTCCCAATCAAAGTCAACTCGTGGCTGAACCAATCCCTCGCCTGGGCTAGCGATAGCAAGCAACTATTTGCCTCGTCTCGCGATGGCAACGTTCACCGTCTCGATGTGTCTACCCGAACGACGCTCTCTCAATGGGCCATTCACAGTGACGACAATCCAAATTGCATCGCACTGGCAAGCAACGGCACGTTTATCACAGTCTCCGCTGACGTATCAACATCATTTTGGGACACGGCGACGCGCGAGCAAATCGGGTCTGTCATCGAGCACACTCATGCCATCGGGACCATGGCCATTTCAGCGAACTACGACCTCGTAATCGGCGGAGACAAGACAATTACCCTTTTGGGACTCTGTGACATTCTTCCCCCTCGCTATTTTGACAATGTATGTGCATCTGCGTGAAAAAACTCATCCGAGATCACTTTCTAATAACAATCCGTTGCTTTGACCCTCACGAATCCCTTGCGAATGGGAAATCCAGCACACAAAAATTGAAAGAGCTGATCTCGTGGAAACCCGTGAAACCCCACAAATACAGAACGATGGTCCAAGTACGTTCATTCGTACCCCGATCACGTTTTCTGATATCCATATAAATCAGAAGAAAGGACAGAGAATCACCCCGCACAGGAGGAGAGCCCGAGTTTGTTTACTGCCACCCTGACTCTTTTTCGTTAGGATTCACGTCCAATAGGTAGCAGTATCGTGCCTCTCGAAAGGGTTGTCCAGGAACTCCGCAACGAGCTCGCTGGGTTTCAGCGTGCGGCCAGTCGACAAAAGGATAGCTTAAACGAGATCATCAGGTCACTACGTGCAGGCCTTGATTCCCAGGAAACGAGCTCAAGTGCGTTCATTGTCACCGATTTTCTGTTTTCTATGTCCATCAAACGAACAAATAGTAAATCTCGAGGAATCCGCTCAACAGCTTCGCCACCAGCTCTCGGACTCCCAACACACAGCCAATCAGAAGGAGGATAACCTCAACGAAACCATCGACTCCCTTCGTGTCATTCTTCGCGCACGGGACGAATACTCAAGTGCGTCCATTGCCACCCCGGCCCATCTTCCACTGAATGTAAGCCTATTAGACGACAAAATCACTCATCTCGAACACACTGTCCAGGAACTTAACGTCGAACTTGCCGAATCCCACCACAAAGCCGATAGTCTCATCCGGATCATCCGTGCACACGAGCAGAAGCATCATTGTGAATCCCTGTATGCTCAAGGTCGCATATATGATGCTGCAGAGTCTCTTCTCGAGATTGCGAATACCGTAAACGAGGATATGAGAGGCGATGCGTTCTTCTTTGACTGGCATGCCGGTGAGGTTCGGCGTAGTGCATTGGGATAGCGTATTCAATCTGTGCCATCAGAGTTTACGCATCGATGCGTCACGACATTGGAAAGGATTGGAGACGAGGCATCAAACATCGAGAAAGATGACAAAGCGGTTGCGGCCTACTCTACTGCATTGTTACTCGGCCCCTCCTCCCCGAACACTGTACTGGTCAAGTGGGCGAGCAAGATGTTGATTCGTGGTTCAGCGCACGACGCATTGAGTGCCGCAACCAAGGTACGCTCTCCATGATGGTTCGAATGCCCACAGTGACATCCTTTCGGTTTAGTTCAAGCTTCCAAGGTTTCTCGTTTACCGCACCATTTGCGACATTCTAGAAGAGGGTGGTCGCCTCATGCATGCGATCGAATGTTTTCGACAAATGCAGAATGAGCTACCAGAGGACACGAGTGCCCACGGGCAAGCGCAGTGGGAACTCGGTAAGGGGTTCCAACCGCGACATAGTCGGGGCTAATTCAAGGATCTCCCTCAGCCTTTCGAGGAAGCTGTGTTGGGAAGCTGGAGGATCTGGGCGACACCGCGATGGATTCTAAGAATTACGACGAAGCCATCAAACAGTACTCCAACGCATTGACACTTGGACCGACGAACCAGTGTGATATTCTCCTCAAGCGAAGCAAAGTGGGAGTAGTCATGGGTTCGTGGGAGGAGGCACTGATCGATGCCGACAAGGTATGGATTATATTTCACGTCACATCAGACGGGCCTCAGCCATCCGTACTTTGCAGGTTATCGAGCTTGACCCATCATCCCACAGGGGGTACGGGATGAAGCGTGCTGCATTACGCGGCTTGGGGCGTCATAGCGAAGCGTTTGACGCATTCACCATGATGCTCTCAAAGCTCGATCAATCTCCAGATCCACAAATTCGCGGTAACCCATTCTGTCAATATCGCAGAAAACAGAAAATTTTGATTGGTTTTGGACAGAGCTTCGTCATCTGTATGTCGACGCAACCGCCGCGATTCGAGATGTGATCCAGCAGACTATCCGCCACATGCCACGTGTGCTCATCGACACCGTCACCGGACGTCTCTATGACAAAATACAACAAGCAGCAGCTTTCGAGGAGCTTCCGATCTACGACGAGCTGCGATCTTCGATGACTTCACGGCTCGACCCTGCACGCATCCAGATGGAAGTAAAGAAGTTCTACCAATACGTGATGCTATCGCACAGGTGGCAACCCAATGAACCGACATTCCAGATGGTTCAGAATATCTCGATATATGGACTACCGGAGTCTCCTGCGAACAACAAACTGCTAAGATTCTGTGAGCTTGTGAGCTCTCTCTGCTTCCGGTGGGCATGGAGCGACACTTGCTGCGTGAACCAGCTCGACAAGGGGGTCCAGCAAGAATCGCTGGTTGCCATGTTCAGGTGGTACCATGACGCGTCCCTCACGGTCGTCCACCTTCTCGGTGTCTTGTCAGAATCACAGGAGCTTGGCTGTCTTTGGAAGAGTATCTGGAACACTCGCGGGTGGACATACCAAGAATACATTGCTTCGAAGATTGTCCAATTCTACACGGAAGACTGGCAGTTGTATCTCGGCTTGGACATCTTCAACCACAAGGAATCACCCTTAATCCTTTCGGAGATGGAACAGGCAATGAGCTTCGCCACACAGCAGCTGGCCACCCTTCGCCCAGGCTTAGACAAGGCGCGCGAGAAGCTCTATTTAGCTTCTATGCGTCAGACGACGCGCGAGGAAGATATTGCGTACTCGTTGTTCGGCATCTTCAATGTTGCCATCCCAGTCATATATGGCGAGGGCAACCGCGCAGTCGGTCGACTCCTCGAACATATTCTGACAGGCTCAGGCGACGTCACGGTTCTCGCTTGGACCGGACGCGCGGGTAGTTACAATAGCTGCCTGCCAATCGACCTCACTGTCTACCACCAACTCGTGCCGCCACACGTCCCACAACCCATCGAGACGACTGAGATGGAGAGCATGGTACGGGCATTGCATTTATCCTTGCCCGACCTCTCCCTGGCCGTGACGCTGTATGACCAGCTCAACAAACTTCCCTCCCCATCTGTTGCTGCCAGTCGATTGCGACTCGCCGGGATTGTTTTCCCCGTTACAGAATTTGTCCGTACCTCGGAACCACACACTGATTCTGACCCTTATGTTTATCACGCGACGACCGCCGCGTTCGGGGACGTCGAGATCAAGACCACAGAGGACCTCTCTTGGGTGGAAGATTTTGTTCTCATCCATCCGTGGATCAGCCCTCTTCTCGACCAAGACTTCTCTCGCCGCACTGCTGTGTTTGACGATACCACGCGCGCACTGCGCCTGGTCGCTCGTCTGATGCAGCCATTTGGTGCGCTGTTACTCACACCGCTGTCACGTGTGCAGTATAGACGGGTTGCGACAGATAGTTTGATCATGGTCCGGGTTCCCGAGGAGACTTCGTTGAATGAATTGATAGATGGCATCTGTACGATCGACATACAGTAGATGTAGATCGAAAGCTACAATCGCGACGTACTACGTTTAGTTCATCCGGATTACACACTGTCACCTTCACTTACGACCCACCTTGCGTCGTGTGACACTGCGACACCGAGAAGCATCTGATGAATGGATTGAATGCTCTCTTCTGAAGCGCGACACCGAAGTTGACCAGTAACCCAGTCCATTCAAATGAAAGGTTGGTTTCAAGTTCTCACGCCTTGTTCAGCATCAATTATGGGGCCATCGGCATACGAAGCTCTGCATGGATGTATCTACTCATGCGTACAGAAAAGACTATCAATTTGGCGTTGGGAGTCGGGAAGCTCGGTGGGGGTTGCTGGACGACATTTTCGACATGTGCACTAATGGATGTAAATCTCAACGAAATGCAAGCCAGGGTGGCAATGACACACCCGGGATCTTGTCCCGGCCTAGCCTTTGCCTGATTGGCTGCGCGTTGCGATGTGGCAAGCTGGTTACGGAGTTCTTGGACGGTTTGCTCAAGACGCGCGATGTCACTGTCGAATGAGTGTTGAATGTCAATGACACGCGAGTCAGGGTGCAAATGAACGTACTCGAACGCTCGTCCCGTTCACGGGGGGACCCGATTGTCTTGTCGGGATCAAATTCCTCAGCCTTTGTTGCCAGGTTTCCCGCTTGCGGGGGATCTGCGACGTCGACAGTGTGGTGTGTGATCAGAATTTTTACATCATGATGCAGGTACACTTACAAGTGGGATGAGGGAAAGATGTCAGAGTCCCCGAAGGGTTATTGTGTTGCCTCCGCTCATCGCAAGGTTGTAGTTTGATGGGATCGCCATGGACTAGATGTCCTGAGTGTGCTCGATGCCAGACCCGATTGACTTGTGTATCGTAGCGTCCCAGAACGAGACCGATGAATCAGCAGGAATGGTGCTGCTACGGACTGCGAGTGTGTCTTCCCGCCACTTGCCATCGCTCGCCCAGGCGAGAGATCGGTTGTGTTTCGGACTGACTTGGATTAGGACGTCGACGAGGAGGTAGCCATTCTGACCGAATAGAATCATGCCACGCGGAAGTGGCGAGGAGGCCCATCCGTGTTGTGAATACTCGATCGCGGTCACCAAAGCGCCTTGGTGTTTCAATGGGTGGAGCGCTCGCTTGCCAGTGGATAGAGACCAGACAGACATTGGCAGTGTGGCCATCCGCTCCGGATCGCGATTTTCGTTTCAGGCGGTGAGACATTGACTGCGCGCACTACCGAATGTAGCATTGTCGGGCACAATTTTCGCCGTTGACGGCTCGCAGGTCGCCATCCCAAACGACAGGATAAATGCGCGTTTGTGTGAAAACAAGCGTCCGGGACACGAGGTGATCGTGGGTGTGCCACTGTGTGATTGATTCGATAAGGAGGCACGTGTATACCGAGCGACAGTGATGCACCAGGGATATATGATCACCGCGCATCCTTCCTTCATTCCATCGATCTGATACCTAGCTAGGTATGATTGCCAGCCTATGCCAGAGGGAAAAGAAAGGTGAGTACGTGGGCATGAGAATTGAAAGCATGATGCTGACTGGAACACAAGGGTCGGGTCGGACGGAAAACCGACCTGCCTTCAATCACAGTAACCAAAAAGAAGCAAAATCGATCGAAATCGATGGTCGAGGCAACATAACGTCAATCGCGTTCCTTGCTGATGGGAAGCACGTCGTGAGCGGTGGCGACGAAGGGAAGATTCGACGTTGGCGGGCGGAAGATGGCCGGGGGGTGGGGAAGCCAATGAATGCGGGGAGTTCTGTTGGCAACATCGCAGTGTCACAAGATGGCAAGTGGGTCGTGAGTGGGACTACCAGTGGTCAAGTGACGGTGTGGAATGCGGAGAGCCACTCAAAAGTGACCGAGTGGAAAGCGCACAGATTTTGCGTAGGTGCACTCGACGTCTCGCCGGATGGGACGAGAATTGCGACCGGATCGGATGACAACACTCTCTCCATGTGGTCGCTTGCGACTGGCGAGCGTCTGGTCGACCCCTTGGAACACGACGGCTGGGTCGTCGCAGTCAAGTTTTCACCAAATGGACGCTTCATTGCGACTGCCGCGTTCGGCCGTGACATTCGGGTCTATGCCAGTGACAGTTTCACCGTCGGTCTCCTCGTTGACGTCCCGGTCAAAGTCGACGTAATTTTCAATCAGTCCCTCGTCTGGGCGAGTGATAGCAAGCAGCTTTTTGCCTTATCTCGCGACGGCAAGATAAACTGTCTCGACGCGTCCAGCGGGAAGACGCGCTCGGAATGGCCCATTCACAGTAGCGACAATGCGAATTGCATCGCACTGGCAAGCAACGGCACATTCATCGCGGTCTCCGCTGGTTCACCGGTCTCGTTCTGGGACACCACGACGCACGAGCCAATTGGGTCGGTTGTCGCGCACAAGCACACTCATGGCATCTGGTCCATGGCTATCTCAGCAGACTACGACCTTTTGATGAGCGGAGGCAGTAAAATCATCGTTCACAATCTCCGCGATGTGCTTCCCTCACCATACTGCGACGATGTAAGCGCACTTGTTTCAAAAGCCCGCTGCACGAGTTGGGTCCCTAATCACAGCCCGCTTTTTTTGGGTGCGACAGGTGTTCCGTGAGCGGGAAATCGCACGCACGGGGGTTGAAAAAGCCCATCCCGAGGAGACCAACAAATCCCGTCGCACACAGGAGGAGAGCTCAAGTGCGTTCACTTGCTCCCTGACTCATTTCATTGACATTCGCGCCCATTTAGGCGGCAAAATGGTGTACCTCGAGAGAACTGTCCAAATACATGAGCTGGTCTCATCCCAACGTACAGCCAGCCAGAAGGAGGATAGCTTGAACGAGACTATCACGTCACCACTTGGTGACCTTCATATGCAGCGAACGAACTCGGGTGCGTTTGTTGACACCATGCCTCACATTTCCCTAACCAGGTTTCTGTTATCCACGTCCATCGAACAAAAAAATTAGCGAATCTCGAGAAAATCATCCAAAAGCTCCGTAACCAGCTTGCTACATCCCAGCACACGTCCGGTCGAAAAAAGAATGGCCTCAACGAAACCATCAATTCCCTTCGTACCGAGCTCCTCGCAGAGCATCAAACTTCGAGTGCGTCCATTACCACCTTGACTCATGCTTTACTGACATCCAAGTCTGTTAGACGACAAAATCACACATCTCGAATACACTGTCCAGGAACTTAACGTCCGACTCGCCGAGTCCCAACACAAGGCCGATAGTCTCATCCGGATCAACCGTGCGCACGAGCAGAAGCATCAATGTGATTCCCTGTATGCTCAAGGTCGCATATATGACGCTGCGCGGTCCCTTCTCGAGATTGCGAACACCATAAACGACGATATGAGAGGCGACAAGTTCATCTCTGACTGGCTTGCCGGTGAGTTTCAGTATCTTGCATCAGGATAGAGTGTTTGATCCGTGCCGTCAGAGTTTACGCACCGATGCGTCACGGCACTGGAGGGGATTGGAGACGAAGCATCAAACATCAACGCACATGACGAAGCGGTTGCGGCCTACTCTACTGCGTTGTTGCTTGGCCCTTCCTCTCCGAACACTGTATTGATCAAGTGGGCGCGCAGGATGTTGATTCGTGGTTCAGCGCACGAAGCATTGAGTACTGCAGCCAAGGTATGCTCTCCGTGATGGTTCGAATATGGATAGTGACGTTCTTTTGATTTAGTTCAAGCTTCCGAGATTTCTCGTTTACCGCGTCGTTTGCGACATTCTAGAAGGTGATGATCGCCTCACGCAGGCGATCGAGTGTTTTCGACAGATGCAGCACGAGCCGCCAGAGGACGCGAGTGCCCACGATGCGCAAGCGCAGTGGGAACTTGGTAAGGGGTTCCAACCGCAACATAGCCGGGGCTGATTGAACATTTTCCCCAGATTTCCGAGTGCGTTGTGTTGAGAATCTGGAGAATCTGGGCGACGCCGCGATGGACTCTAAGAACTACGACGAGGCCATCAAACACTACTCTGACG
>JBBPRK010001486.1:0-11942 GCA_038093075.1 Boletus patriciae | reverse complement strand
TGGATGGGAAGAAATGAAAACGGTCCACTTGGGCACCAGAAGATGCGAGGAAGTTTAGGATCCGACGTCTGTCGTCACCCGTCAATCAACATAAAAATTGACAGTGACGTGGGGTCACATACCGAGAGAGCGAGGACATCGAGAATTGGGCTGACGACATTCTCCCAGAGGTATGGTAAAATGGATCTGAAAAGATCATCGGGAGTCATGCCTCGAACTCTTGCGCCTCTGTCCGAGTCATCGCGTAGGATGACGCGGCCCTTGAGTGTCAGTAGATCTTTCAACCGTTGCTGCATGCCTGCAACTTCATCGTAATTGGTGTTCGAAAGTGGGATATGGATAACATGTTCTGAACCAGGCATGACGACCAATGCATCGCATCTATGTTTGCTAGCATTGAGGAAAACGACAGGCCCCGAGTGTGCCAAAGGAGAAAGTTGATTGATCGTCTTCGGAAGTAGGAACCACTCGAAGCCAGGTAGGGCGCGTATTTCTGCAATAAGCCTCTCTCGCGAGACACCAAGTGCATGATGTTGTTGCGCCTGCTTCTCCAATGATCCATGCACCGTATGTAACGCATTGGCTGCAGCTCTGTCCCGAGTACTAGCACGCTCCAGCTCATGCGATACACGCTCAAACTGAGTAGCGAGTTCTGGATATACAGCACGGAGGTCGTCGACGGGAGTGCGAAGTTGTGAGAGCTGGGTCCACACGATGGAGCGGCCTTGCTCAAGCCACTCGACAGCAAGTTCGGGCCTATGGACTTCGAGAGCAGCGGCAGCCGCATCGCACGCTCCATCTGTAGCTGAAAGAAGTTGATGGTAACGATCGTGAAGGGGCAACCCTATCCATGCTAATTGTGGAAGAAGGCCAACAGCAACCGTGTATGCATCAAGAAGAGACTGGGAGTCACGTCGGACGCGGACAAAGTGGATCCAACTCTGGGATGCTCTCAAACGATCGACGGATGGCCCTGTGTGGGAGCGAGCTGCGCGGGAGGAAGTTGAGATGGCTAGGGAGAGGTCGGCACTTGAGAGGTCGCCGGAGCGTTGGAAGCGTTGGAAAAATGAAACAGCAAGGTTGTTCAGCCGTAAAGGCTTGTCTAAATGGGCATCAGGTGTGAACTGTATTGCAGCCTCGAGTAAAGAAAGCGATCTCTCCAGATCGGCATTGTCTCCGAGGCGCTTGTAGCGTCTCGACAATGAGGTGCCAAGGTTGTTCAGCCATAGAGGCTTCTCTGGATGGCTATCAGGTGTGGCTTGGACTGCATCCTCGAGTAAAGAAATCGATCTTTCCAGATCGGCGATGTCTCCGGCGAAGCGTTCATAACGAGTCAATATCAAGCTGCCGAGGTTGCCCTGGCGTAAACGCTTGTCTGTGTGTCCGTCTGGTGTGAATTGTAGCGCATCCTCTCCCAGTGCAATCGATCTCTCCAAATCGACGGCATCTCCAATGCGTTCATAACGAGTCAACAACGAGTCACCAAGGTTGAATAGCCATACAGGCTTGTCTGGGTACCCATCGGGCACAAGTTGCAGTGCATCCTCGATCAAAGCAATCGAGTTCTTCAGGTCAATAACGTCTCCGAAGCGTTTATACCGAGTGAGCAACAAACGGCCAAGGTTGTTTAGCCATGAAGGCTTGTCTGGATGTCCATCGGGTGTGAATTGTAGGACATCCTCAAACAAAGAAATTGATCTCTCCAGGTCAACGACGTTTCCGAAGCGTTCATAGCGGCTCGACAATGAACTGCCAAGGTTATTCAGCCATAAAGGCTTATCTGGATGTCCATCGGGAGTGGTTTGTAGTGCGTCGTTGAACAAAGAGATCGATCTTTCCAGGTCAGCGGCGTCTCCGAAGTGTTCATAGCGAGTTGACAACGAGTCGCCAAGGTTGTTTAGCCATATAGGCCTGTTTGGATGGCCATCGGGTGTGAATTGTACCGCTTCCTCGGACAAAGACATCGATCTCTCTAGGTCAACCACGACTCCGAAGCGTTTATAGCGAGTGGACAACAAACGGCCAAGGTTGTTTAGTCGCGAGGGTTTGGATGGATGTCCATCGGGTGTGAATTGTAAGGCATCCTCGGACAAAGAAACCGCTCTCTCCAGGTCAGCGACATTTCCGAAGCGCTCATGGCGAGTCGACAACAAGTGACCAAGATTGTTGAGGTATAAAGGCTTGTCTGCATGTCCATCAGGTGTGGTTTGTGCTGCATCCTCTCTCAGTGATATCGATCTCTCCAGATCGACGATATCTCCGAAGCGTTCATAGCGAGTCAACAACGAGCCACCAAGATTGTTTAGCCGCACAGGCTTCTCTGGATGTCCATCAGGTGTGAATTGTAGTGAATCCTCGGACAAAGAAATCGATCTCTCCAGGTCGAGGACGTCTCCGAAGCGTTTATAGCGAGTGGACAACAAGTAACCAAGGTTGTTTATCCATGAAGGCTTGTCTGGATCTCCATCGGGTGTGAATTGCACTGCATCCTTGAACAAAGAAATCGATCTCTCCAGGTCAACAACGTCTCCGGAGTGTTCATAACGACTCAACAACGAGCTGCCGAGGTTGCCCAGCTGTAAAGGCTTGTGGGAATGTCCATCGGGCGTGAATTGTAGTGCATCCTCGAACAAAGCAATTGACCTATTCAGGTCGGTGACATCCCCGAAGCGTTTATAGCGAGTCGACAACGAGTGGCCCAGGGTGTTTAGCCATAAATGTTTATCTGGATGGCCATCGGGTGTGATTTGTACTGCATCTTCTCTCAGCGATATCAATCTCTCCAGATCGTCAGCATCTCTGAAGCGCTCATAGCGGGTCGACAAACAGTGGCCAAGGATGTTTAGCCGCACAGGCTTGTCTGGATGTCCATCGAGTATCAATTGCAGTGCATTCTCTCTCAGGGAAATCGATCTCTCCAGGTCAGCCGTGTCTGCGACCCGTGCATATCGAGTCCGCAATGAGACACCGAGGTCGTCCAGCCATAAAGGCTTGTCAGGATGTTCGTCAGAGGTGATTCGTACTATGACCTCTAGCGCTGAAATTATCTTCTCGGGATCACCGAGGCCACCTAGGCGGTCGAATCGGACGCAGAAAAGGATGCCAAGGTGGTCGAGTAGCACCTGGTTGCAAGAATCTGGATGGAATATCCATTGTAAGGCAGCATCCAACCTTTGAAGCTTCCCGTCATCATCAAGGTCATTCTCAAAGGTCTGGGGAATCTCCATTGGCTGGATCACCGCAGCAGCACTGAGTGCAAGGACTGCTGCATGGTATGTATAACTATCCGCGAGGGCAACATCCAGCACTTGGGAGAGGAGTGATTTGCCCTCTGTCCCGTCCGCTTCGTCATGTTGCCTTTGGAAGCGAGCTTCGAGAGCTATACCGAGACTGAGTAATGTAGATGGATGATCCGGGTGACCAGGAAGGCGAAGGCGAAGGACATCCCGACACAAACTGATTGCCACGTCGAGATCGGAGGGTGCATTATTCACTCGGCAGTGAATCAATTTGGCTGTGGCTAGGTTGAATAGGACAGTGGCGCGACTGGGGTGGTTCAGTGGAGACACGTCTCGAGCATGTTCGAAGTATCTGATAGATTCGTCGAGATCTCGTTGTTCATGAAGTTCGCGATAACGAATGAGTGCATGGTGTCCCCTGTCCGTGAAATCCTCTAGCTGGTGCATCTCCTCTGACTCTGGCGGCTAATGACACAAGGTAAGTGTATGTTCGACGTCGAGTTTACACAATCCGCTCACATTTGAGGTAGCTGGATATTCATTTCGACCATACGCTTGCCGTTCGATCTTGATTTCAAAACAATGTGAAGCGCTAACCTCCCCATCGCCCCCTCCCACGAATGTGATAACTACGCGATGGTGTTCGGGTGCGTAGACGAAAGGGTGACCGTGTTACTCACGTTCAGGTTGTCCGGGGTGATCAAGCAACTCGACGACAGTTGTCTCGAACTCGCAAAGAGCCTCTCCCTCCCCCAGTGTTGGTCCCAACTCGAACGATGCAAATACTTTGAAAGATTGCGTGGACGATCGATCTGAGGGCCTTGGACCTCATTGGGTAAATGGCAAACGACATGGACGGGATGATGACTCACAATATAATCTCGTCATCCCATTCGACCACATCCTTGCCTACCGACGCGGGCTTGTTCGAAGTTCGCTTGATCCCGTTTTCGGCTTTTATCACAACGTAGAACCCAACAGGGATACGCAATAATCCGGTGGTAGCACCTGTTGCGCGAATGTCTGTTCCGGATATCAACGCTCGCTCAAGAAGTTCATAGCACGGAACTTACGAGTAATTCGGATACATTCTGTTTTGTTCCCAACCGTCGACTCGGAGGAACCCTCTCCCAAAACCAGCCGGTCCGATCCATCTCGCTCCTGAGCAGGGTGCGGTATCTGTTCTCTGGGGCTAAACTGTGTGGTAGAGTCATCTAAATTGTCTTCGTGCGTGACTGCAACCAGGAAAGAGAAGCACAGGACTCGCCGAAGAAATAAAAGAGCACGGGAAAGAAACCCGGCGGGATTCATCACCACGAGAGGGATCATGCATGCTTTTGAAATTGCACCAACGTCGTCTTTTAAGCCATTCGGCCTGGCGACTGTGTGCGCAGCTCACACAGCAGCGAAAGAAGCAAAGAACCGCGTGTCACCTCCGCAGAGAATCATTCATATGTGGAGCATGGACACGGTTCGGATAAGGGTTACGGCGAAGAGAGCTGACAGGCTTCAACATTGCAGACAGAAAACCTATGACTGGCTGTATCACTCTTTCATTGCGCGTTCTGCGGAGGATGGTGTGCCAGAGTCGATCTGTATTGCAAATTCGTTCCTCGTTCGGGCGTGACAAAGGTATGGGTGACGGTGGTCAGTGTTTCTCATCTTCGTATCGCCCTTTTCTTGGGCGTTGCTGGCGACACGGGCTGAACACGAGGAAAAAGCGAGCTCGAAGAGGGTTTGCGGTCGTTCGTCCCCCCTTGCTTGACAAGGGTTCTGCAGACTTTACCTGAGGACTAGTTTCAAGATGGAAGGAAATGTAAAGATGGAGTCGTGCAGGTTGGCGCAGCCTGTCCAGGGTGCACCCGTGCTCAAATCAAGCTGACCCCGTCCAAATCAAGTCGCCTCTCCAATGCTTCATTCCAACACTTCGATGATGTGCCCACTGCCCAATCGCCTCGCATCCCCGCGAACGTGTTTTGGATATCTTCCGGTCAAAACGCCGTCTGTCGTTTTCCGAGGAGAAAGAGGAGAGGAAGACGGGGTGCAACGATCACGTAAATAAAATTCTTCGAGCGATTTTTTGACGTCCAGGCCTGCGAAGGTGAGGGAGCGAACCATCTCGAACGTAAGGAAGCCGACAATGTTGACCGTGTCGTCCTTGGCTTTCAATCCAAATGTGGAGCCAGGTTCAGGAAATCTCGAAAGTTAAACCATTTTGCTGGACAGATCCTAGGTCATCGAGGGGCGCTCGGTCGAATGGAAGAATGCATAGCCCTTCACTACCACAATGCCTTCTCCCGCGTTTGGCACCCTCGAGCACCCACCCTCTTCAGAGACTCCCCCTGGCATCTGAGATCCTCCAATTGGATCCTCGTTCGCCATCGACATGCCCTCCAAAATCGCACCCACCCCGCCGCTCAACCACCATCACCGAACGCTCTACCGCGTTCCCGAGACGTATGCGCTCGTGGCAGAGGTCGAGCCTGAGGTCGAGAAGGTTTTGGAAGCGCGGAAAAGACAGGCGTGATTTCGCGGTCAAGGTCGGTCGCCGTACTTTCGATGGCGCTGGTGATGATGGATGAGGATCCGGTGCAGGCCGAGACCGCCCAGCGCGTGTACGAGGAACTGAACGTACGCGCTGTCATCACTGGTCGACGTGCGTCTCAAAAGGCCGATCCTCAGGCTCCAATTGCTCGAGGGCAATGACAGGCAGCCAACTCTCCTCCAGGGGGTGCAACCTTCCTCGAATGCGAGGCATGGCGAATGTGCGAGTCTTTGCGACATCTTACTATCGGCAAATAGCCGGTGAGATTCGCAACTCAGTGGGACCAAAACTGTTGCTCAGCGTTCAACCACCGCTATTGGCAGGTTTCTGGCAACGTGGGGGCGTTACCATCGCCACTCTTTATAAATGGTTTGGCCAGTTTTTTGCCACCCCGGTTAAGGCTGGACCTTATATCCCGCGGATCCTGATCCAAATCAGTGTGGCAAGCCAGCTGGTCCCGCACTGCAAAGAGATCAAGCTGACATTCTGATGCCCGGCGACTATGTCTGTTGGATGGAAGTCAGTCTATCCTGTCTACTCGGGCCTCTCCTACTTATCTGGTAAATTAGACCGCAAACTTTGTCGAGCTGCCCTCACAGTTGAAGACCTCTATCCACCCATCGATCCGGAAGCCGACACCAGGACCCATCATGCGTGTCCCCAAGCCTGAGCCGTGTGCTGTTGACTGATTGTGTCATCACAGGTGATTGACTTCATACGTAGAGTCTGCAAAAGAGACACGCGTTGTTGTCTCACTGGGAAGGAAGTCTCATATGACCAGACCAATTCCGGCCTCTCCGGTGTTGAGGTTGCTCAAATATTTCCTTTGAATGCGAGGGATGAGGTTCGTGATTTAATATTGTCCCTGACAGGTTCATTGAAGTTACGGAAGTTCTATCATCAACTCAGTTGCTATATCATGGATCCAGATGTCGGCGAAGATGACAAGATGAACTCTGTACAGCTAGGTTTCCTTGTTTGCAGTGATTGGCGTTGACCCGGATGTAAGCCTCGATGCTTTTTGTCCCAGTGGATATTAAGCAGGCATGTGACAGGATGGTTACCGCATCACTGACTTCTGCCGCCGCATTGGCCCATCCCCCGTTGACGGCCGCACCTTTTATATTGATCCCGATGTCCCCAAGCATTTTCAGCCTTCCCCTGAGCTGTTGCGCGATCATTTCCGACGATGTCTTCTTGCCAACGTTCGCCTTATCAAGAATTGCTCCGTTTGACCCTGAGGCGGACATGGAACACCCTGATCTGAGTGGCGGTTGGTGGGCATCTCAGGTCATGCTCAGCTTCATGCTCAGCTCCGCGCCACATTGGACCCGCGAGAGATTGATTTGCAACGAGAGGCTTGCTTTTCCTCCATCTCTGTGGTTTGATTCTTGTCTCGCAATCGATCCCACAGCATATGACTTGCCTTGTACTAGTAACTCCAGTATCCATTATGTCGTAATCGTTTGTTGACTAAGTTGTTCTCGACCATTGTCTCAAATATTGATTGACACTGCCAGCACTAAGAAGCTTATATTAGGCGCTTTGCTTCATGCCTCATCGAGACATTCTTCCGTTTGACCCTGAGGTAGAAGCTCTCAGAGCAAGTAACAGTCTTGGATCCAGTACTACGACACTTCATGAACCAACATGAATAAAAGGAACCCACGATAAGAATGATACGCCAGAGTCGCGAAGCTGCTCGATCGCACGGTGTAAGGCTTCTGCAGCCTGTCTACTGTCTGGAACCTTGCCATCGCCCAAGAGGTTTTGATAAACGTCCTCAGTGACCCCCGGGGCATCCCTGTCCAATATCGACCACATCGTTGCGATGACGCCCCTGTACCCCGCGAGAAGCATTCCCGCCGCAATGTGGATAGCTTCTTCCGAAAGTTGTTCATCTCCCGTCGCGGTGTGGCATGCAGAGAGAAAGGCGAGACCCCCACGAGGACGTGACACGCGAGCGATGTCGGGAAGCTTCAGGCGTCGGCCGTGAGCGAGTAGGAAACCACTATCGAAGGGATTGCTTCGGTCTTGCGTGCCGTGACATGCAAAGTGGACCCAGTCCGTCTCCGTCATCTTCGACAAGACATCCTCGACAGTCCCATCTGCCTCCTGGAAGCCAACGAATGGCGACGAGGACGCCAGCCTTTTGATGGTCTCTATCTCCCCTCGCACGCCGGTGAGGTGGACCTGTCCGTCTGTGCTCGGCTGAGGGACAGCAAGCAAGCGAATATTGCGCGAGATCGCCTCCGAGTCTTCCTGGGGTGGCAGCTCAAGTGCACTCATCGCAGGGATATAGGAAGAGATAGCAAAATCTGACAGCTTAGGACCCGGATTTGTACCATAGAGACCTGCTGCATGGATAGGAAGAAATGAAAACGGCCCACTTGGGCACCAGAAGATGCGAGGAAGTTTAGGACCCGACGTCTGTCACCAGCTGTCAATCAACATGAAAATTGTCGTTGACTTGGGGTCCACATACCGAGAGACTGGGAGCGAGGACTTCGAGAACTGGGCTGACGACATTCTCCCAGAGGTATGGCAAGATGGATCTGAACACATCATCGGGAGTCATGCCTCGAACTCTTGCACCTCTGTCTAAGTCATCGTGCGACATGACGCGGCCCTTGAGTGTCAGTAGATCTTTCAACCGTCGCTGCATGCCTGAGACCTCATCGTAATTGGTGTTCGAAAGTGGGACATGGACGACGCGTTCTGAGCCAGGTATGACGACCAATGCATCGCATCTATGTTTACTAGCATTGAGGAAAACGACAGGCCCCGAGCGTGCCAGAGGAGAAAGTTGATTGATCGTCTTCGGAAGTAGGAACCGCTCGAAACCAGATAAGGCGCGTATTTCTGCAAGAAGGCTCTCTCGCGAGACAGCAAGTGCGTGATGTTGTTGAGCCTGCCTCTCCAATACTCCGCCCTTCATATCCGAGTGGCTAGCGAGTTCGTTGCCTGTAGCTCCGAGTCTGTCCCGAACACTGGCGTGCTCAAGCTCACGCGATACGCGCTCAAACTGAGTAGCGAGTTCTGGATATACAGCACGGAGGTCGTTGACCGGAGTGCGAAGTTGTGAGAGCTGGGTCCACACGATGGAGCGGCCCTGCTCGAACCACTCGACAGCAAGTTCGGGCCTAAGAGCTTCGAGAGCAGCAGAGACCGCTTCGCACGCTCCATGTGCAGCTTGAAGAAGCTGATGGTAACGATCATGAAGGGACAGCCCTATCCATGCTAATTGTGGAAGAAGCTCGACAGCGACCGTGTATGCATCCAGAAGAGACTGGGAGTCGTGTCGGAGGTAACGAACACAGTGGCTCCAGGTCTGAGAGGCTCTAAAACGATCGACAGATGGACCTGTGGAGGAGCGGGCTGCGCGGGAGGAATATAAAATGGCTTGGGAAAGGTCAGAACTCGAGGGGTCGCCGGAGCGTTGGAAGCGTTGGAAAAATGAGACAGCGAGGTTGTTCAGCCGAAAAGGCTTGTCCAAATGGCCATCAGGTGTGAATTGTATTGCATCCTGGAACAAAGAAAACGATCTCTCCAGATCGGCATTGTCTCCGATGAGCTTGTAGCGTCTGGACAATAACCTGCCGAGGTTGTTCAGCCATAAAGGCTTCTGTGGATGGCCATTAGGTGTGACTTCTATTGCATCCTCGAGTAGAGAAATCGATCTCTCCAGATCAGCGACGTCTCCGAAGCGTTGATAACGAGTGAAAATCAAGCTGCCGAGGTTGCCCTTCCATAAACGCTTAATCGTATGTCCATCGGGTGTGGTTTGTAGCGCATCCTCTTTCAGTGAAATTGACCTCTTTAGATCGACAACATCTCCGAGACGTTCATACCGAGTCTCCAACGGGTCACTGAGGTTGTTTAGCCATATAGGCTTGTCTGGATGTCGATCAGGTGCGAATTGTAGTGCATCCTCGGACAAAGTAATCGATTTCTCCAGGTCAACGATGTCCCCGAAGCGTTTATGGCGAGTGAACAACAAGCGGCCGAGGTTGTTTAGCCGTGAAGCCTTGCCTGGGTGACCATCGGGTGTGGATTTTAGTACATCTTCGAACAAAGAAACCGACCTCTCCAGGTCGACGATGTTTCCAAAGCGTTCATAACGGCTCGACAATCCGCTGCCAAGGTTGTTCAGCCATGAAAGCTTCTCCGGATGCTCATCGGGTGTGAGTTTCAGTGCACCCTCGAACAAAGAAATCGATCTCTCCAGGTCAACGACATATCCGAAACGTTGATAGCGAGTCAACAACGAGTCGCCAAGGTTGTTTAGGAGCAAAGGCTTGTCTGGACATCCATCAGGTGTGGATTGTAGTGCTTCCTCTCTCAGTAAAATCGATCTCTCCAGATCGGCGGCCTCTCCGAAGCGTCCATAGCGAATCGACAATGAGTTACCAAGGGCGCCTAGCCGTAAAGGCTTGTCTGGACGTCCATTGGGTGTGATTTGTACCGCATCCTCCAACAAAGAAATTGATCGCTCCAGGTCAACGAGGTCTCCGAAGCGTTGATAGCGAGTCGAAAACGAGTGACCGAGGTTGCTTAGGTATAAAGGCTTGTCCGGATGTCCATGAGGTGTGCTTTGTAGTGCATCGTCGCTCAGTGAAATCGATCTCTCCAGATCGACGATATCTCCGAAGCGCTCATAGCGAATGGACAACGAGCCACCAAGGTTGCTTAGCCGTATAAACTTGTCTGGATGTCCATCAGGTGTGACACGTAGCGCATCATCGGACAAAGCAATCGATCTCTCCAAGTCAACGACCTCTCCGAAGCATTTATAGCGAGTGGACAACAAACGACCAAGGTTGTTTAGCCAGGAGGGCTTGTCTGTGTGTCCATCGGGTGTAATTCGTAGTGCTTCCTCGAACAATGAAATCGACCTCTGTAGGTCAACGACGTTTCCAAAGCGTTCATAGCGAGTCGAAAACAAATTGCCGAGGTTGCCCAGATGTAAAGGCTTATGTCCATCTAGTGTGAATTGCAGTGCATCCTCGGAGAGGGAAATGGATCTATTCAGGTCGGTGACGTCTCCGACGCGTTTGTAACGAGCCGACAACACCCCAGCAAGGTTGTTTAGGCATGGGGGCTTGTTTGGATGTCCATCGGGTGTGGATTGTAGTGCATCCTCGAACAAAGAAATCGATCTCTCCAAGTCAACGACGTTTCCGAAGCGCCCATAGCGAGTGGACAACGAGTGGCCAAGATTGTTTAGCCATAAAGGCTTGTCTGGATCTCCATCAGACGTGAATCGTAGTGCATCCTCTCTCAGTGAAACCGATCTCTCCAGATCGGCGACATCCCCGAAGCGTTCATAGCGAGTCGACAACGAGTGGCCAAGGTTGTTTAACCATAGAGGCTTGTCGGGATGCCCATCGGGTGTGAATTGTAGTGCATCCTCTCTCAGTGAAATAGATCTCTCCAGATCGACGACATCTCCGAAGCGTTGATAGCGAGTCGACAAAGAGCGACTAAGGATGTTTAGCCGCAAAGGCTTGTCCGGATGTTCATCAGGTGTGAACTTCAGTGCATCCTCTCGTAGTGAAATTGATCTTTGTAGGTCAACGGTGTCTGCGAACTGTTCATAGCGAGTCCACAATAAAATGCCGAGATCGTCCAGCCATGAAGGCTTGTCAGGATGGTCGTCAGAGGCGATTTCTACTACAACCTCCAGCGTTGAAATTGCCTTCTCGGAATTGCTGAGATCACCTAGGCGGTCGAACCGAATGCAGAAAAGAATGCCAAGGTGGTCGAGTAATGCATGCTCGCAAGAATCTGGATGAAATATCCATTGTAAGGCAGCATCCAGCCTTTGAACCTTCCCATCGTCATCAAGGTCGTTCTCAACGGTTTTAGGCATCTCCATTGGCTGGATCACCTCGGGCTTCGCAGCACTGCCGAGTGCAAGGACTGCTGCGTAGTATGCATAGCTATCCGCCAGGGCAACGCCCAGTACTTGGGAAAAGAGCGATTTAGCCTCCGTCCCACACGCTTCGTCATGTTGCCTTTGGAATCGAGCTTCAAGAGCAATGCCGAGACTGAGTAATGTGAATGGATGATCAGGGTGACCACGAGGGCGGAGACGAAGTGCATCCCGATACAAATCGAGTGCCACGTCGAGATCGGAGGACGAACTATTCACTCGG